>RPFO01000296.1:2515676-2778176 GCA_009746045.1 Mesostigma viride | reverse complement strand
TGATAGTTACGCCCGCCGTCGTTTCTTTTTCATTTTCGATGTCGAAGAATATGTCGTGAAAGTTGCAGCGCGTTCAGGTCCATTGTCATCTTGTGATATCAATGTATCCCATGATAGTTACGCCCGCCGTCGTTTCTCTTTTCATCTCGTTCGCTTAAAATATCTAATGAAGGTTTTACCATCGTCCATTCCCTTTTCTTATTGAATGGTAAACGTTCAACTGAAACAGATTACTTAAAATCTACACCCGTTAAACCACAACAGGCCAGGAGGGTGGGTTGACGAGCTGAAAGATGCAGTCAGTATCGCCACCTGTGTTAGGAGGGCCTCTTTTGGAAAGAGGCTCTACGGAATCATGTTATATATTTTAATGCGTTTTAAAACAAACAATACAAATGATTTTGACAACAGTGATTTGTATGTGTTACGCCCGCCATGAATCTTCACCCGTTAAAACATACACCACTCGAAATGACTCGTTTGTTGCAGAACGAATGTCAGAAGAAGAACCAAAAAAATGCCTCGGAAACCACGAGCGCAAAAGGAAAGCCGTTGACAATTTAGAGACCCTCTCGGAGGATGTGCCGGAGTTGGTTTCTTCGGATGACGAGTTTGAATACTCGAAAACATCGGGGGCACAAGTTCTTGACAAAGCCTGGAAGGTCTTTGTGACGCAAGTATTTGTGGGATGGATAAATAAAAACTATTCCGAGGAATAGTAACTTGTTTATATAATATTTTTTTAATAAATTAATGTTTACTTAAAACGTATCATTTTCTTCCTACGCGCAGGAAATGGTGGAGGTTGAGTAGAGTTCGGCCAAAAGGCAAAGGACCGACACAATTCGACGAAATGGAAGGAGTCTTCCATTGTACATCAAAAAAATAGTTGAGGATTACTGGCTCGCTTCCGATTCGACTCCTCGTCCGAGTCCGGTCGTACCAGACATTGTGAAAGTCTGGAAGGTTTCAGAACATCAATCGCATATTGAATAGATCATCTAATATCGCAATGTTGCTGTTCAACAAGTTGCGCCTTGGGGCGTTTCTTTGTGGCAAATTTAAACCTTATTAATAAACAAGTACAATAAAAATATTTCAAAACGTTTTTTGAATTTTATTTTCCGGGGCCGGTATGTTATCGTAACTTGTCGCAGATGTCGGGTTCGACGGAAGATTCGTCCGATTCGTCTAGTCACCTCCTGATGGAGGATTGGCAACGACTTCAACAACACCAAGCGGTTGCCACTGTCATTCAGAGTGTCGCTCGCTCAATAGGGGCGCCGCGCAAGTGTGATGTGTCCACTTGCAAGAAAACCGCTCTCGGATTTGACTTGTATTGCCCAAAGCACGAAGAACATTCTCGTCACATCGAAAATGCCCTCAGTCGCGGACTTGGAATGGCGGGCGCCCTCGGACCTGGATTGGCGGGGGGGCCCTGCGACTTCGCCTGGACATGACTGTCGGAGAGGTCGTGGGTGTAAATTTTGATTTCACCAGGGGAGACGAGTACTTCCTTGAAGATTGGATAGTCAAAGACTCCGCGACAGGTGCGGACTTGGCAAAGGGAGGCTACGTTGCCGGCGCCCAAGAAAATGGTTGGAGTAGCTTGAGATGCTTTTTGATGACGACACCTTTTGCCGACTCGCGTGACACGGATGTAAGCGAACTTTATCGGCGTATGTGTTTTGCACTCGCCGACATTCCGCTGATAACTCAACGAGAGTTCGATTTTCGCGTGGAAACAAAAGCCAAAGCGATTGTATCTGGCGTGAAGGCGATTGTGGAGGAGGAGCAGGATTCTCTGTGTGAAGAGTATTTGGAGAGAGTGGCCCCGATGAAGACGAGGATGTCCGAAATCTATCCTGACACCGGCAACAAGGCGGCAAAGTTGGTGGCCGCGAAAGAAGAGATGTTCGCTCGTGTCGATCAAATGGCGGCGAAAGAGGTTCCGAGAGTTCGCTCGATCGGTTGTTGCAAAACCTGCAGAAAGTGGAACGAGTCGCGGGACAGTCTATATTGATATGAGTTGCGACCGCCGGCGTTTCTCTGCTGCTGAATGCCCCCCCCCTACATACACATTATATTGTCTGGACATTCGTATGTAGTGACAATCGTAGTCGATGTGATTGCCATTTTGTAGGTAGAAAGTGGTTTTTGAGAAAGTTGCGCCCCAGGGCGTTTCTTTGTTGCATTTTCTTCAAATTTTAGCTCGCGTAAATAGATGAAGATGAATTAATAAATGCCAGTTTTTTTAAATAATATAAACTACTCGCGGCCGGTATGTTCTGGTTTCGCAGATGTCCAGTCTGACGGTCGACATAAGGGGACGTCCATATCAGGACGCTGTTTTCCGGATTTTTGAGAAGGATCCCGATAAGAAGTGCCGGGATAGGAAATGTAAAAAGCTGTCAATTACCGACATGGGTCTGTGTGGGGAACACATCGTAGCTTTCGGAAAGGACATGATTTCCTGTCATCTGCGACAATACGTTGACAACAATTGTGTGGGAGGGGCGCAGATGGACGTCCTTCTTGAGCAGGGAGGCGATGGAGCCAAAAGGGCTGTGATTCGGCTGACGGAAATGGATGATGACAAAGAGGACGTCAACATTCGCCTTTGGAGGCACGACGATAAGACAGCCGAGTGTGTGTTTGGCTCTGGAGGAATGGAGGATGAGAGCCAGGTCTTCCATGATGCCGCGGAGAAGGTGGTTGAATGGATGATGGGTTGGTCAAATCTTGACGTTCGCATATTCAACCGTCTGACGTCTGATTTCCTTCTTAGGGGAAGTTTCAAGGTGATTGACCGTGCAAGGCAGTCCAGGAACCAGCTATCCCCTTCGATGGCCAGTCCGATCGCACGCATGATTGAGGAGGGCCCTCTTCCGCGCAACCTTGCCGTGAGATTTCGAAAACACCGTCAAGGGCTCCACCAGAAATCAGCAGCGATTTCCCATTCGCAAACCACTTATGGGTCGACGGAGGTGGTAACGGATTTTTTTTTGCAGTTCCTTGGCAAATAATTCTTTATGAGGGACATAGTTGTTTTTATAGAGAGTGAATTGACGAAAGTTGCGCCGGCGGTCGCATCTTTTAGTGCGTCGTTCTCTTGTTATGACTATCTGTTCATTCTGAATAATAACGTTCTTTGTACCTTACTTACTGATGCATTTTTTGTATTGAGTTGCGACGTGGGGCGCATCTTCCTGCTGACTCGTATGATTTTTCCCAATGTTTTTTTTTTTGTTGCAGATGGACAAGGGCGGTCCTACATCGCAGGTGGTCGGCGACTCTCCCCCTAGGGGGGAAGGGTCTGAAGCGCAACCAGTTCAGGCCCAAGGCGCCTCCTCACAACAGCTGCCTCACAAGCGTGCAAGGTCGGGCACGCCGCCCCAGATGGTGGATCCTGATGTCAGCTTTGCCGTCGTCGCTGCGAGGGATGATTACCTCGGTGGTCGTGAGAGGGTTGACGATCCGATTGCGCGGTTTGAGCGACTCGCGAATGGCACTCGTGAAGAGCAAATCGCGCTGTACCAAGACATCATCTTTGACAAACCTGAGGTCGCCAGTGTGCCTTACTCCGTCAAAAGCCAATTCGTGCCTCGTATTGAAAACATGCTCCAGAGTGAGCTAAGGTCGGCTCGGTTGGCTCGGAATGCGCCACAGACAGTAGACGCCGCGCCCTCCCATTCCGCGCCTGCCGCAGTAGCCCAAAAGAGGGGGGAGGGTGTGCACGAGTCGGCCGCAGGGCCCTCAATCGCCAAGGATCCCCCCGCGACTTCCAAGCCGGTCGCGACGGGCGATATGCCCCCGCCGCGGTCAAGGGAAAGGGGGAAGGGGGTCGTAGTGGAAGACGATGTTTTCGATATGACGCGAAGCAATGTGGAAGGTGGCGGGCCGCTTCCGTCGACCTTCGTAAGTCTCTGCCCATTTAAATGATGTCGTGAAATACAATAAGCATTTTGTTGCAATATTCGCCATAAATGTCATTTCCGACAACTAAGAGGATGTATACTTTCCGTTGAAATGTTCGCAGGGCCGGCACGAGGATGTGGGTGCAAGATCAGCCCGCTCAATAGCGGGAAGCACCCAGGTACATGAGTGCGTCAGATTCCTCTCCGGTTTACTTGTATTGAAAAGGTTTGCGTGCGTACATCCTTGTTTCTGTTTCTAGTAATTTTTTTCTTGTGAATGGACAATCGCGTTTTCTATTTTTGCAGGGAAGTCCGCACGAGCCGCAAGAGGGCGGTGAGAGGAGGGGAAGCGGATCTTACGGTGGTTCTACTGCGGAGGGGGGAAGGGTAAGTGACCGTTGACTTACAAATTGAAAGTTTAGGTTCGTCCTCAATTGACAGAGTTACGACGGCCGGCGTTTCTCTACACTTTTCTTACATTGAAATATCTTCCGTTGACTATGTTCTTGCAGGAAGCCGGTCGTCAGGGTGGGGCAAATCTCCAGGGAGAGGGGGCTATCGCTATCGGTGAGCCTGTGTCAGAGGGCGTAGTTGGAAGCGACGGCGATACTGCGCTTGGGAACCGCCTGCAGGTGCAAGCGGATGCTGTTAGTAGACTGAGGATGTTGGCAAAACGGGTTGTAGCCGAGCTGAGAACGGAAGATGCCACACCTGAGGCACGGAACCACTTGATGACTCTCCATCAAGTCGGTGAGTTGACCGTGAAGCATGTGTGTCCGACAGATGGCGCCACACAGCCTGAGGAGATCCCGAGCGCCAAGGCCTTGATAAAGTGGATGCAGGAGGCCCTGTTCGAGGGCCAAGGCAAGCAGAAGAAGTGTAACCTGAGGACGGTGACGGAGAAGGACGCCAAGCATCTGATCAAGATGTTGAAGGAGCACGATGCCCGCCGGGAACAGTTGTGTCCGAAGAGCGCGAAGGGGTCGAAGAAAGCGGTTGAGGGGAATGAGGTATACCTCTGTTGTGAGGGGGGCTTTGTTCTTGAGGTCCAGGTTTCATGTAGGTTGCGACGGCCGGCGTTTCTTAAGTGTGACAATTACTTTATTCCTTTTGGTTTTGCTTTCCTGATTTTTTCGCATCACGGTTGAGGGGAATGAGCCAAGTGTACCTCTGTTGTGAGGGGGGCTTTGATCTTGAGGTTCAGGTTTCATGTAGGTTGCGACGGCCGGCGTTTCTTAAGTGTGACACTTACTTTATTCCTTTTGATTATGCTTTCCTGATTTTTTCGCATCACTGCAGTACGTGCAGGCCGAGAGGGCGACCCACGCGGCCATCATGTACTCAATCAGCCTCGACCAGCACCCGAGCCGCTCGAAAGTGAAAATAGCGAGTACGTGGACTGCTGCCGTCGACGAATACCAGAAGGGACTCTCGGAAGCACTTGCGACCTACAAGGGGAAGGCGCTGAAGGGAAAGGGGAATCGAAAGGAGGTGGAGGTTGCGGATGCTCCCGTGTCTCTGCTTGAGAAATGGGAGAAGTCCCCGGTGTCGCAGGATGATGATGACATCCTGGATGTGAACGATGAGATCGCGAAGGGCAAACGGTTGCGGCAGCAGCTTGCCGTTCAGCCTCGGGACCTCAATGAGCTGTCCAAAGCCCTGGTGCATCGAAATCGGGTGTGGACAAGGAACCTGTTCGTGGGGCCTCCCAAGCTCCTCGCACGTGACTTGCATCTGTCGAGAGCCGAGCAGAACGCCACCATTTTTGCAAACTCGGAGTCCGACTACGGACACGACAAGCTGGTGATTCCTGTGTGGCGGTACTCGTTCCAGTTTTTGGCCGACCGGTTCCCCAACGCTTTTTATGACTGGATGAAAAAGGATGACACCCAGCGTGAGGTCGCGCAACTTTTCGGGGACATAGCGGGGACACGGACAATGAAGGCTGGCTACGCTCGCGCAAGGACTGACGAAGAGATTAATGTCTACCTGCAAACGAGCTCGGCCAAGGAGATGGCCGAAGCTGCTTCCACCAGGGTTCTGACGGGACCGGGCAACACGCTGGACGATCTTAAGCCCGTGGACGTGAGAAAGGCCGCGCTTTTGGACAGTTTGTGCAAGTCCGCCTGGGCGATGGTTCCACTCGAGAGGAAGCCATTGTTGCCGCCAGCCATTTGCGGCTTTCTCGTGCTGGACGGGAACCACTTTACCACACTCATCAAATCGGTGAGATTCCAGCTGGTCACCGACAATATGACGGTGGACCAAAGATCTGTGTGGTACAAGGCAATGTTGAATGGTTTCATGAAGGCGGAAAAGGTCAGGGTCATTGCGCGGGGAGGGAAGGAGCAGGAAGTCACGAAGACCGTGGCCGCGGCGAAGCTGGAGGAGTGGGCAACGGATTGGAAGAAATTCGGGGGGGTGGACGTGCAGATGCTCAGGGGTGAGACCATCCTGCCGACCTGGTGGCAGATCCGTGAACAGAAGGTAAGCCAAGTTGCGACCGCCGGCGTTTCTATAAGTGGTTTTCTTGTGTAAATTTCAGTATGCCATTAGTTTGGTCAAGATGCGACCGCTGGCGTTTCTAAAAGTGGTTTTCTCGTGTAATTTTCAGTATGCCATTATTTTGGTCAACATGCGCCCGCCGGCGTTTCTATAAGGGGTTTTCATGTTCCACCTTAGTATGCCATATTTTGGTCAAGATGCGACCGCCGGCGTTTCTGTGCATGAGTCGTTTTCTTGTTCTCAGTTGAGTTGTGCTTATTTGGGAGGACTGTCGATGTGTCTCTGCGCGTTGTTGCCATACGGCGATGCAGGTTTCCGAACCAGTCGGCAAGATGATCGAAGTTGTCAGGCAGCTCGGGAACGCCATGAACGCGGAGGACACAGCCCAAGCCAAGGCAACGTGGGGCTCAGCGCTGGGCGATGTGCACCGGGCCTACCTGGCATATGGACCCCTCAAGAGAGGGAAGGGCGTGTCTCTCCCAACTCCTCTGTACGGCAAGATCTGGGCGATTGTGAAGCCCTTTTGGCAGAAAGGAGAGCAAGCCAAGGCCGAAGGGGACGGCGCCGGCGACAAGGCAGGGGGGGCTGAAGAGACGGACAAGTGGGGGCCGGACCAGAAGAACTTCATGCAGCGCTGGCTGTTCTGGTGTGAGGACCCTTTAAAGCCCGTTGTCGACGGCAAGCCGGCGATCGCACAGGGTATCGCGTCTCGGCAAGACTTCCTTGACGCGCGCCCTGAAGAGAAGGCGCACGAACTGTCCATTTTCACCGCGCATCGGGAACTTGCGAGTTTCCAGTACTTCGACAGCCTGATTCAAGCGCCGATCATGTCCGGTGAGGCCCCTCCCAGCAACCTGCCAAAAAGAATGGAAGTCGCCAAGAATTTGATAGAGGGGGCGAAGCAATTCGCCCACATCAAGTTCCTGGAGAACCCCGACCTGATTGGCTCCTGCAGAGAACTAAACGGGACTTTCGACCCCGTAGTGGTGAGGGAGCAGGTGTTTGGCGTGAAGCTGGAGGCCACCTTCGACACGGACCTCGACAAGTTCATCGCCGAGTGCCACCGGACCACAGACTTTTGGCGGGTGGTTGTCACGGCCACGAGGGCGATCATTCTCACGCTGAGGGACCTTCCGCAGGCTAAAAGGAAAGTGGTCGACTTAAAGGACTGGAAGTTCCCGAGAGGGCTGCTCGCTTCCCACCCTCGTCATTTGTATGACGATTTGGGTGTGCAGCCCAAACATCTGCTGGGTGTGCCAGAGGCGGCGACGGCGGAGGTCGAGGAGGAGGTCCTGGAGGAGGGGACTGCCAAGGCCAAGAGGGGGTGGCGGGACAGGTTGGAAGCCTTCAGCTATTGGAAGGGGGTGTGGATGGGATCCGACTGGATCGCATACAGGACAATGACATGGAAGGAAAACGAAAAAAGAAAGGATCTGGTGGTGACGAAGGTGGTGGACGAGTTGTACACGGGGTCTGAAAACCTTCCTGGGTGGCTGAAGGACCAGACGTTTGCTGTGCTGGACCTGACAGCTGACAGCAACGAGAAGTGGAGGAACCTGCACGTGTGGGATCCAGACTGTATTCCGGACGACAGCCAGATTCCCAAACCCTCCTCGCATTTGAGCACGGTCGCGTGGGATGTGGTTGACAAGATCACCAACGCCCTTTTTAAGGGACCCTGCAGAGTTCTGCTGGTGTTCGGGTTACCCGCCCATATCCGCCGGTGGAAGCGCCTGGTCGACCTTATCAAATATCGGCTTCGTAAAACTGGGTGGGAAGACCTCGACATGGACTTTGACGACGATGATCTTTCGGATGATGATGATGATGATTCGGAGGAGGAAGAGGGGGAGGAGGATCATGCTGAGGGGCACCCGCCCGGGGTGGGTGGGGGGCAGGCGGAGGGGGAGAAAGGGGATGGGGGGGAGGGAGGAGGGGGGAGGGGGGAGGCGGAGGGGGCGGAGGATGGCCAGGAGGAGAGGGACGGGGGAGGAGATGGAAGGGGAGGGAACAAGCGCAGTCGGGATGATGGAGGCTCGCGGGAGGAGAGAATGGGGGGGGATGAAGACAACAGGGGGGGAGGTAAGCGCCAGCGTGCTGGTGAAGGAGACTCGAGGCCTGTCGTTGGAAACGCCGGCGGGCGTATCTGTGATGAGAAGGGGGGTCGCCAGGGGGAAGGAGGCTCGCGGCCTGTTACTGGAAACGCCGGCGGGCGTATCTGTGATGAGGAGGGGGATCGCCAGCAGGAAGGAGGCTCGCGGCCTGTTGTTGGAAACGCCGGCGGGCGTATCTGTGATGAGGAGGGGGATCGCCAGCAGGAAGGAGGCTCGCGGCCTATTGTTGGAAACGCCGACGGGCGTTCCCTATATACGGGAGGCGGTCGTATCCGACAGATGGGAATGAGGCCTCGTCAGGATTCATGGGGACCTCCGGTTGACAGGACCCCCGCCCTTGCCTCGGTTTCTTTGGTTCTGGATGACGATCACGTACCGTCGTCAGTTACGACGGTTGTGAGGACTTGGCCCCCCCCCCGGACGGGGATGGAGGAATGCCTGAACACGAGACTGCTGAATGAGGATGACGATCCGGTCCCGTCGGCTGACACAACGCTTGTGGCGAGCACCCCACCACCCAACTCGGATAAGCAGAACAGGATGCTGGAGTCAGATGCTCGTAAGGTGGAGGGGACGTCGTCAGTAAGGACGGTCGTGGGGACTTGGCGCCCCCCCCCGACGGGGATGGAGCAATGCCCGAACACGATACTGCTGAATGAGGATGACGATCCCGTCCCGTCGGCTGACACGGATTTTGTTGCGAGCACCCCACTGCATAAGAGGATGTTGGAGGCTCGTAACGTGGAGGGTCCGCCGACAGTCTCAGGTGGAGGGCCGGCGTTTGCCGGATTGATGCGTCCGTCTGAGGTGGTCGATCTTGAGGCGCCGCCAGGGACATCGATCGCACCGTTGACCGCATTGACGGATATCTTCGATCGACCAAGGATGCCCTTCCACGCTCCAACGGTACATTCGGCCGGTAAATTTCATTTTCAATAAACGAGTTTAATACAGTACCTTTTTCTACATAAGTTTTTAAGCAAAAGTCCATGGCTTCATTGATTTCTCACACGACCCTTCCGTATTCATGTTGCATGGCATGTGCTTACGTGCAGGGAAAGGCGAAGAAGAGACTCCAGTTCGGTTTCCCCGTGGATCCGCGTCTGGGACTGTGTCCGGAGAGGCCGGCCGTGTTGTTGGCCAGGCCGCGATCGGCGCACCAGTTGCACAACCGGGGCCGGGAGGGAACGAGCTCCCACCCAACGCATCACCCGTACCGTGCGGTCAGCCAGAAAAAACGTACGAAGAGTTGATGGCAGAGGCGGCGGATGTGCAGGGGCAGAAGGCAAAAGGTCGGGGAGGGGGGAGGCGAGGGGCGGGGCAGGAGACGGAGGGTGCCGACAAACCTGCACAGCCGCAGAAGGGTGGAGGTCAGGGCAGAGATGCGACGGCCGAAAAACCAATCAGGGACGTTCGGCCGGACGTCCGGATGCGCTTTATGGATGGCGCGAAACTGAGAGGTCGCGGAGGTTGGACTTCGAAATGGGTAGAGGACGTGTGGATAAGCTGGCAGCACAAGTACCCCAAGAAGGAAGATTTTCTGCTCTTTGGCACCCTCCTGGGCAAAGAGAAGAACAAGGTGGTGATCAGATGGTTTGATGAAGGGCACGACCTCGGTTGGAGTGATGAGAGCGAGGAAAAGTATCGTTTCCCTCTGAAGTTCGCTAGCGAACATGTTACTCTCCTGAAGGAAGGCGCCAGCTGGGACAACATTCCTTCACATCGACCTGGCAAGCGATGATGGGCGAGGACTTTGCACGAAATCGCGTTTTGCACGTTTGCCCACCGCAACGTGGAGAAATGCAGATGTACATAGTAGTTGGATCAGTGACCGTGACTTTGGGCAGTTTAGTAGCTGGGGTGACGTGTCCAATGTATATATATTAAAAATATAATTACTTACAGCAGAGTGAAATCACTCAAACCAAAACAAACGCCCAGCTAGAAACCTATATACAGAGCCATGTCAAAGCTCTATACTACGATAAGACCAATGGAAACTCCTAACGGGAGGAACCTAATAGCCCTGCTGCACCGCAAAATCAGCCCGCGTACGGCGGAGCATGATGTCAGCCATGGCCCGAGTCAGCGCCACCGACAAGCGCTGACGCCAATATGACGTCCAGGTCCGCGCCGACCATGGGGCCCGCTGGCCCTCCAGGTCCAGCCGGTCCTCCCGGAGCCGGCAACACTCCTTGAAGAAGGCGGAGGTCAGGGGCCCCATGGCCCCAAACTCCTCCAGGACAAAGGGCACCACACGATGGTGCCCGACGTCGCCGTAGGCCAGGAGCTTGGCCCGCTCCGCCCGGTCCGCCGTGTAACCTGCCGTGAGGGAGGCCCCAGCCACGTGGCTAAGAGCCAAGGGCCGCGCCACCGAAACGTCAATAAGCAGATGCCGGCCACCCCCCTCAAAGTCCAGCACCACGATGTCAGGCCGGTGGTTGGGGGAATAGAAGGCAGCGCCATCCGCATCCTCGGACCGGATGTTCGCGTGGGGGAAAACCGACCGAATCATGGCGAGCACCACCGTCAGGAGGACAGTGTGCAAATACAAATACCAATTCTGATTCTGTTGGCCCCCATGCAGGCAAGGTAGTGAGTCCCCGTGGGATCCAGCGGCTGCCCACAGCTACCACAAGGCCGCCCGGCCGGAACAAGAGGCTGCGGGGCAAATAGCTGGTGCCGGAGCGCCACCGAGTAGTGGCTGGGAGCCAAGGCGAATGGGGGGCCATGGGAAGAGCACGAAGGTACGCCGAGCCCACACTCCGCAAGGAAAGCGAGAACAGCCACGCACGTCCCTGGGCGTTGAGGTCCGCGAAAAGAGCAATCCAATCAGCCGTGTGCAGAATACCCGCGTAGGTTTTCTGGTGTTTATCGATGACGCGAGCAGGGAATGCGGCGGGAGATTGAACGGAGGCGACCGAGGGAGTGCCGCGAGGGAGGTGGCGCTGTACCGCCTGAGCGGCACGGACGGGAGAACAGGCCTGCTGGATCTCAGCATAGGCCTCCTGGATGGCGGTGACGAAGGGCAAAGGGCTGCTGGGGTCCAGGAGGTCAGGCGCTGCCGTTGCCAAAAGGGGCAGGAGCCGGCAGCTTTCCGCCCACGACTGAGTGACGGAGCCCAAAAATGTATATATATGGTGCGGCGCGTCCAAGGGGGTCCACGCTGATTGAGCACTTGCATGTGTTCTTTAAACATATTCGGACATGTATGAAATGAATAAATTGTTTGGACGATTGCAAATTGATTGATTGAAGAATGAGATACCATTATTAATTGAAAAATGTAAAACCTCATTGTGAATTTGTACTTTCACATGCATGCCCCAAATTGTGCATTTGTGCAGGTTTTAATTATGAGAAGTAGCATTTCTCTACAAATATATTGTGAAATTTAGGGGCAGTTTGGGTTGTTGGCCATGTTCATTCATGATAAAATGGACTTTTTATGCTGTAAAATCATATTCCACTAGTCCAAAACGCTGCTTTCATGACGTCAAAAGTACCAGCAATGGCCCTAGGTTGGAGCAGTAGATGTTGGGGACGCCCTATTAGGCACAGGCGCCTGGGCCTAGCCGGGCACCTGGCCCGCACAGATCAGGTAGATACATCAGATAGACTAGCTGGCACCAAGCCCGCCCAGCCTGGGCGATATGTCCTCACCTGGCGTGCCCCCGGCCGCGCGCGGCAGGGCCGCCACCCGTGGACTTTTCGTGATAGACTCGGCATGGACATGTGCTACACTAGACGTGACGGGCTCACCCCCGGGCAGCCTCCTGGTTTGTCTGTAATATGGAGGCAGATGGTGCGCAAGGATAGATGGCAAGTAGTGATGAAGGAGACCACCCCCAAGCCTGTGGGGGCTCCGCGTGTGACCAAGTATGGCATTCATAGCGATTCGGGCCGCGGTGCCCACACCCCTGTAACTAGGACCTAGATAGCTTATACCATCCATTCCATCCCATGTTCCCCTCCCACTGAGAACTTATGCTCACGTGACGCAGTCACGTGTCTATTAATTAATTAAGGGGACGGGACACCCCCGAATTTTTTGGCGCCAAAAAATTCGCGCCGGAACCGAAGGTCACAAATTTCACGTGCACGGTGCGCGCACCCCTTGCGGAAGTGGCCATGGCGACTGCGTTCAGGCGAAACTACCACAATAGGGCAAGCGAAATGCAAAAATTTTACTCGAATCTAAAAGACGATGAGTTTATGATGTTATTATGTGGCGGAAATCAGCTGGTTTACAATATCGCTGTTGTTTTTTTATGCCATCGGCATGGGGGGTAATCTGAATTTTTTGGTCGCGCGGAATGAAATAGAATTCATGATAGCGGCAGTAAAATCGCGGTTTTGGGGGTTGTTCTGACCGTGAAGCAGGCATTAATACCGGTAGCATCGAATTCTAAACCCAGCTGGTGGTTTTTGCCAGATTTTCGGCCATTATCGGTAAGTAATTGTTCAGACCTGCGCAGTGCGTGTCTGACCTGTCCATGGAAGAACGGCTGTTGTTGCGCGCCTGGGCGAGGGATTTACGAGGGCAAGGTACAGATGTGTCGCGAATGTTATCTGCTATCAGTGCTTTCTTCTATGAGCTCATCGTTCGAAGTTTTTTGCGTTCTTTTTGGGCAGTTTCCGCCAGCTAGCTCGCCGTCGCTTGCCGTTGTGTTGTCGAATACTGGCAGCTTTAGATTGTTTTCGTTGATGTCGTGATCAGGGCCGCTTAAGTCGCAGCCTATAGCTCGTCGGGAAGGTATAAGGCATTTCATAAAACGTGTTGTGGCAAGGATGTTGTGCGTATGGACGCTTCTTGTTGTGTGAGAGTGACGCACCCTCTCTTCGCAGGCCGCAGCGGCATCACAGCACTCATGCGCTGAAGGGCCGCCAATTGTTTATTTGCATTTTATCGTGCAGGGATGGAAGTGTTATAGTGATGATGATGTTGGAGATATTGCATTTGTGTGACTGCATGTAGATAGCAGGCACCATTGGTTGTTTGAGCTTTCCTTTGTTATGATGATGTGATAAGACTACAATGTGCTGAGCCAACCATGGTTGACATGCATGACTGCATGCAAGCTATATATACCATGTTCCTACTTGGTTCCTTGCCCTCCATAGTCCCAGTTTGTCATCCATGCTGGGGAGGATAGTTTAGGAGGTGTTGTTGTGTTGATTAGCTTGGTAGGCATCAACCTTACACTCTAACCTGGGAGAAACATAGGAAATGCTGCTTAGGCATGTTAGGGCTACCATCGTCAAGGCTATGCACATATTTACAAGGCTGGCCATGCTCGAGGGACGATGAAGACGTATGAGGTGCGTGGCCACCCCTTTGTACTTCATAACATATTCAGCATCAGGATTTGGTGCATGTTGGATGGCATATGAAGTGGCATTGTGGTGTTACTAACTTACTGAGTGGTTCTTAGCGCCTTGTCAGGTGGTCATATAGGAAACCCATCAACTTGAGTAGTTCTTGTCACAATGACCCCCCACATTGAGCATGCGTTGCCGTCAACGTGCAAGAGTTAATTATGTGTGCTTTGGTCAGTTTGCAGATGTCTTTGATGAAGAAGGAGGTGCTAGTGTGGCTAAATGGTTACTCTAATTTCCTTGTAGCGTCTACATGGGTGGCCGTCTTGGAATGGTTGTAACTTGGGCAGTTCTTGTCAGAAATTATGTCGTCAAACCTTGAACATAGGAGGTACCATATGTGCAGAGGATGGTAGTGTGTGGTTTGGCCAGTTTTCACGCGGCTTGGATGAATGAAGGGGTGTTAGTGTGGTTAAATACTGGCTAAAACCTTCCTTAGCTTCGTCATTGGTGACAACCTAAGAACGTTAATAACTGGAGCTGTGGTGGTCAGAATGACCTGAAATTTTGGGGCTGCATGTCCCCCCCTCTCTAGTATTTGGGAATATATGGTATGGCAACATTTGAAGTGTTTATGATTTGATTTATTTTTTTTTCATTAAAAAAGGACCCTTTTTGCGGGAAAATTAATAACTGGTGCATCCATGCTTATGTATTGGTCCCAATTAGGCAGACTTTCTCAAAAGTGGGGGAACTATGCGGGAATATGTGATTTGGTCCCAATATCAAAGAGACAACCAGCGCAGGCCAGATTTGGTCCCAATATGTTTGCCCATTGTCCTAGGAAAAATGTGACTAAAATAGCGTCTTTTTCTATTTTTAGCGCGTAACCGGTGTATGGTGGGGGCTAGTACCACCCCCAAGTGGCTGGAAAATTTTTTTTTAATCATATTTATGGTCCCCAATCATCATTGGATTTTTAGCACATGCATAGGTATGGTTTCCAGAAAAGTGCCCTTTAGGGGTGTCCCCTCCCCTTAATTAATTAATTAATCTGTTGCTGGCTTGCTGCGTCCTTATACCTCCACTGCACCGTGACAGCCTAGAACAGTGCCAAGTGCCCAATGTGTGTCTCAGAAAGACCTGCTGGCAAACAAACTGGCAAGATTTTCGCACCGTATCATGAATGTTCCAGACAGCAAGTATAGTCCAGTAACAAGGAGTATATTGCACAAGTACTAGTGGTTGACGCTGCGCCCCTACCCCCGGTCCAGTGACGCCGCGCCTCATGGCGCTCGTCAGTTGGCGCCGAGCCCCTTGTGTTCGAAACCCGTTTGACGCACGAGCACTTCGCGAACGTCAAAATGTTGACGATTCGGCATTTTTTTGGCGTCAAAGTGTTGACGTTTTACCCTAAAATGTAGACGTCTCATGGCGAAATTTGTGTTTTGCGTCAACATTTGACGAAAACGTCACGTTACTAGAAACACTGTTGCTTACTTACTTATGCTAGAGCAATGTTACGTCCTGTGCCGGACGGTGCGAAAGATCTAATTATCTAGAATAAGGTGCAGTTTAATAAGCCGGCATAGCCGCGCATCCGCGTACCGCGATAGCAAGCAAAGATCGCAGTAAATTGACTAACTGAGCAGCGGATTATCCTCAGCTAGGCCTTATAGCATGATTAATTAATCTAGCTATATAACACGGCATGTCATGAGGCAAATGACATCCGGATTAGTGCCCCTTGGTCTGAGAGAGTCGTCAACACTCGTTTCATTAATCATCAAACCAAAGAGAGAGAGAGTCCATCGTCCACAGACCAATTTCACCTAGCTGCGCTACCAAGCTGGCAAGTTGGTGTGCAGGTGCGCCGACATGCGCGCCGATCTTCCAGATACTGCCGTCAAGCCCCAATAGGTTCTGTATGACGTCTAGGGCCGGCCCGGCCCCTAGAAGATCTCGTACTTCTGGCTAGCTAGGCCCAAAATAACTGGTCCGGAACACACAAAGTACCAAATAAACACACAAAGTCCCGAACTTAGGACAAATTCCCAAATAAGTCCCGAATTGAGTCCTATAGTCCGGCGGACTATGAAAGCGAGCTATCGAAAGTCCCAAACGAATAACAAATGACTTTCGACTTATTTATTGAAGGCATTGTTACGCCCATACAAAGGTCTGGGCCCGCGTAACACTCCTCCCTTCCCCAGGGGACGATAGCTATATCGTCCAGGCTTGGGGCGCACGCAACAAGACAATTAACACAAACAAACAAACAAGAAAAAAAAGAAGCTCTTGCAAGCAAAACAAGCAACACACAAAAGCGACAATTGCCCAGGCTGGGCAGTTAGCTATAGAAAACAATAGTACAAAATCGGCCATGGGGATACTATGTCCCAACCCCTGTTCGCCAGCGGGTTAGTAAAGCCAATTCTCCCCGGCGTTGCCACACAAGGACAATTCCTTGATAGCCGATGGGATGCTGTCGCCATCCCGTTGCAATCCATGAGGGCAATGTGACTGGAAACTCTGGATCTCTGGACTGGAACAGCAGGAACAGGAACCCCCATAAGCCTTCCTGGAATCTCCCCCACTTCCCACAAATCCATCAATTAATCTCCCTCTCACCGCTGCCCTCCCTGGCGACCGCGCTAGTGCAGGGCCGCGGCAGCATATAAAATTCCGCCAGCGACCCGAATCAGAGGCGCACATCAATCAACGCCATGCAAGACAATTAACCCAATTGATGGGGTCGACCGATACCAATACTACCGGATGCATGGTTGCAGGCGACGATGCTTATCACAACTGGGATAATAATACGCGCGTGGCAGACATGTTGCGCGCGACCATGCACAGTGGCGGGCACGCAACAGTTGGGGTGCGCAACAGTGATCCGCGGGGCGCGCACGCGCCAGCATGTGACAGCGTTGTAAACGCCACCGCCGAGCAAAGGCCAAAATATGGATCACGGCAGTCGTCATCAGCGACTACGGGAGGTGCTCGCGTGCAGAACTGTCCAATGCGGTCGATGCAGGGAGGACCACCAAGCTGAATCACGTCTTGCCTGTGCGGAGATGCGCGCGCAAGCGCTGAACTCGTCATCCCGTCTGCAAGACTGTCCATGAGGAGGTCGCGACCCTCACATTCCTCCAATGCTAGGGCCCACCCCTCCCGACCGCGCCTTCCGTTGACGATACTCGTGGAGTACCTGGCGACCCTGCTCACCAATTTCCTCGAGGATCTTCCCGGGGTTAGCGAGGTGATCCGCATTGTATGCGAGCTGGTATTCGTTCACGTTGGTGCGCGTTTGAGCGAGGTCTACCCACGTCCCGGTGGGCCAGTACGACATGAATGCGGCCAGGTATTGCGGGTGCGTGAACATGATTGTGCCCGCGTTCCAATCAATAACCCCACATCCATGCTCCGCAAAGAAACCCCCCGCCATGGTCAACACTACGACGCGCACCTGGAGAGCGTTGAAGCGAAAGCCCGGAGCCCTCACAAAGTTGGGCACAACCCAGTCGAGGAATGCCTCTCCCTCGCACGGAGCATACTTGGGACAGTCAACCTTTCGAGGTTTACCATCTACCATGTATTTTGGCAGCTCCCGCTTGGGGCCGTAACGCGTACCAGAACCCTCTGACGTCGATTCTAGGCAGTCCTGGGGTCGCGGGGCCACCCTCCCTGGGTGCAAGTCGAAGCAGACTAGCTCGCGCATGGAGCCTCGCTCCACATACGCATGAGTTCCTGCCTCAAAGTGCAGCGGTTGCGGTCGATGATAGTCCGCGCTGTCGACGGCCACGAACAGCGGTGGTGGGAGTTCAATGTAGACGGGAACACCCCGAAGCTCACGTAAGGGGCGTACTCGTTGTGGGCCGGGAAACGCGTTGACGTAAGCGCCCACCGTCCATGGCGCCGGTCGAGCCACCGCCTGTACGAGCAAAGACCCCTGCGCGGGAGATATAAAGCCCACCGCTGGTATCGGGCCACGCCTCTCTGGTAGATGGGCGCGGGACGCCTCCACGCGGGCCACCCGCTCGGAGTAAGTTCGAGCCTCTCGGCGCGGACTCTGGGAATCCGCGGAGACGCTGCCCGCCGACACCTCGTTCGTACATGCGCGACGTCTAACTTCTCGCTGGGCATCCGGTTCCACTTGGGGCCGTTTCCGGTTGCGCTCAATAACCTCGGAATCGAGCTTAGTCAGGTCGGTCGAGCCGCCCGTTCGCCGGGTCGGTCCCGTCCCGACAAGAACCGTCATTCCGCCCGTGCCCTGAGTCCGAATGGTTCGCACGGCATCACCGTCCTGTTGCTGGATCGGTGTCACCACAGGTGTGACAGAACCGCCCGTTCGCCGAGTCGGCCCTGCTTGCACGTGGCGTTGGGGATGCTTTTCGACCCAATTACCACGATGGTGCGTACACATCGACGTGAATAACACAAGTGCCTTCGCGGCATCCTGGCTACACGTGATCAAGCCCGTTGTCATAGCGCCCCCACCACTACTACCTTCGCGGTAGCCTAGTGGAGGGCATGCTCGGCCTTATACTCGCGAAGCAGACGTTCACACCCTTCTAGCTCATTCTCGGTTCGCCACGAATCCTCGTAATCATGCTGAGCAAAACGCCACCGTACGCGATACTGTCGCTGTCTACCTCTCCCACGCTTGATGTCCCGGTGGCCCACGATCTCGGCCACCTCGTCTTCCTGTTCTCCAGTCTCTGGGTTGTACTCGACAGGGGCCGGCGGGTTGAGCCGACCTTGGATGGAGTTCTGGTGGTATAACTTGAGCTGGTCTCGATGGAAGTTGGAGGAAGTGTTCCAGGAGCTCGGGATGTCCACCTTGAACATCACATCTCCAAGCTTCTCCAGAACCTTGTGTGGCCCCAGGAACATAGGACGGAGCTTTGTCTTGAGCTCACCCTCTACCTTCTCAGAGAAACGTCCTAGGCGGGGGCCTTCCACCAGTACCCAGTCGCCCACCTCGATGGCCGGCGTGCGCGCATCTAGGCGGCCAGCAGTCCTCGCCATGTAGCGCTCTGCGGCGGCCCGGTAGCCCTTGACCGCACTGTCATGGGCCTGGCGCATCTGGACCAGCAGCCTCTCCACCCCTTCGAGGGTGTCTCGCCGGACCGACTTTTCAGCTAAGGCTGGGCTTGTGAGAAGGTCAGTCGGCGTGAGCGGATGCCTGCCCGTGTTGAGGAAGAATGGTGTGAAGCCATGAGCTGCCTGGGGGGCGTTATTCAGGGAGAACTCCACCAAACCCAAGAACTCTTCCCAGTTGCTTCCCACCGCGTCGGTGTAGTGGCGCATGGTCTCTTGCACTGTGCGGTTCAGCCTCTCCACCAGGTGGGAGGACGAGCTGTGATATGCTGTCCCCAGCGACACCTTGGTGCCCAGGCATTCAAAGAACTCCTGCCAGAAGCGGGCCGTGAACAGCTTGTCTCGGTCCGATTTGAATTGCCGGCTGAGTCCGTGGTACCTGAACACGTGGTGAAGGTATAGCTTAGCGCAAGCCTCGGCCGTGAGCTCGGCCGGACATGGTGCCAGGTGACACATGTGCGTCAAACGGTCCAGGAAAACCAGAATCATGCTGTTGCCATTCTTGGTCTTCCGGAAGGGGCCAACAAAATCCATCATCAAGGAATCCCAAGGGCCCACTGGGCCTGGTAGGGTCTGGGGGACCGCCTGTGAGCCCGTATTGCGGGACTTCATGATCTGACATGATGGACACTCGCGCACGTACGTCTCAATGTACTCTCGCATGCCTGGCCAATAGAAGTTCTTTTTGGCCCGTGGCAGCAAGCGGTGGATCCCTTGGTGGCCACCGGCGAGAGAGTCATGGAGCTCATGGAGCAGAGCCGCTCGACATAACTCCGGGACGTACAGGCGCCAGCAGTCTGGCCTCACCATGACATAGAGTCGCCCGTCCTGGAACTTGCACGGGAGCTTGCCCATCTGCTTGGGGTGCGACCTGATTGCTTCTAAGGCCGCGGGCTCCGTGACAGTGAACCGACTAATCAACGTCTCCAGGACAGAAGTGATCGTGTACGTGTCCGCCTCCTCCTCAAGGGTTTGGTGCACGTACTCCGAAAAAATGGTAGGGGGCCCGATGCGCTGCAGGTGAAAAATTCCCTGAGCCGGTACCACGTGGCTGAGTGGCACTCGTGACCGGGACCCCTCCCTTTCCCCGGGGGCGCGCACGTCCTCGCGCGCGGCCTCCCAGTCGGGAGACAGGTCGTCCTGGGTCGTGCGACCGGTGTGGAACAGATAGCGACTGTGCGGCGACCCTGGGTCGCCACAAGGCGAGCCAGGCTCCTGCGCGGAGCCACATGTGGTGTGAAGTACGTCCATAGTCTCATAAAAATCTGCGTAGTCCGCCCGCCTAGAAAGGGCGTCCGGGACCACATTCTCTGCACCCTTCACGTATACTGAATTTTGAAAGGGGCAAACTGAGACAAGTACTCCATGCATCCACCGCGCCTGACGGGGCGTCAAGTTAGGTTGGGCGAGCAGGTGCGTGAGGGGCCGATGGTCCGTGTGGATGATCAGCCGGTGGGGATCAAGGTCCCCCTGCTCGCTAATCGCAACGTCAAACTGAGCCCCGAGAAGATGATGGCGCCAAGTGTGACAGCAGTAGACCACAGCAAGAAGCTCCTGCTGATGCACCGGGTAGTTACGCTCGGCGGGGATCATGGTGCGGGAGATATACTCAACCGGCTGTAACCCCTGACCCTGGTCCTGCAGGAGGACGCCGCCAATCGCAACCTTGCTCGCGTCCGTGGCCACCACAAAGGGCCTTGACGGATCCGGGATAGCGAGCACGGGTGCTGTGGTCAAGCTGTGCTTGAGGGCCTCGAAGGCCTGCTGGCACGGTTCCGACCAGACAAAGGGAACACCCTTCTTGAGGAGGGCGTTGATGGGGGCAGCTACTGTCGCGAAGCGGGGGATAAAGCGTCGGTAGTATGACGCGATACCCAAAAAGCTGCGCACACCCTTGACGTCGGTCGGGGTCGGCCACTGTTGGATGGAAGCAATCTTTGCGGGGTCCGTCGCGACGCCAGCGGCAGAGAGGGTGTGACCCAAAAAGGGCACGCTGCGTCCAGCGCGGACCTTGGCCTTGCGGACCGAAAGATGCTCCTCTTCCATAATGCGCAACACTGTGTCGACGTCCTCTAAGTGATCCTCGAAAGTCTTGGAGTACACGAGGATGTCGTCCAGGTACGCGAGAGCGCATGTGCGCTTGTAGGACCACGGGGGCTTCACGCCCCTGTTGGGGTCCTTGAGGTCACGGGAAACCTGCGGAAGATGCGCGGTTCCCATGACAGGGCGGAGGATGTCGTTCATGAGCATCTGGAAGCTCGCGGGGGAATTGCACAAACCCATCGCGGCCACCCGAAACTGGTAATGCCCAAAGGGCGTGTTGAACGCCGTCTTGTGACAATCCTCCGGGGCGATGCGAAGCTGCCAGAAGCCATCCGCGCAGTCTAGGACTGTAAAGCACGTGGCTCCTTGGACGCGGTTGAAGATATCGTCGATGCGCGGAAGGGGGTACTTGGACTTTACCGTGATAGCATTGAGCTTCCGGTAGTCCGTGACGAGCCGCCACTTGCCCCCAGGCTTAGGGACCAGTAGCACACCAGCCGAGAACGGGCTATTGCTAGGCTCGATGAGACCCCGGGGTGGTCCCACGCGGAATGGGGTCATTTTTGGCGCATTTTGCAAGAAAAAAACGCTAGTTTCAATCGTCCGATATCTTTTTTTCGCGCGAATTTGGCGTCCGATCGCGTATTTTCGAGCTAATTTGGTGTCATAATGCTTAATTCATGTCAATTTGAGCGTACATTCCACATCGAGAGGCTTGAAAGTTAGTAATTCATGTAAATTTTACGTGGAGAGACTCGACATCATCCTAACCTTTGTATTAACCATAGGACGAGCATTGCCAGCGCATGTCCAAGTGCTAACTTTCCCTCACACTTTCGAGGGCCTCTTCCGTAATTTCGCTTCCGCGATCTGCTGTTCCGTTTTCGAGTTCCTCCTCTTCTTATCGATCTCCTTTGCAGGCGCCCAGACTTCCACATCCTTCCAGCTCTTGCCATCCGTCAGCTTTACCACCTTCATCGCGTAGTCCAGCGGCATCCACCACAACTTGTTCTTCAACTTCCCTCCCTTCTCCCCCTCAGCGAAAAACTTAAATGCGACGTCCCTCCACTTGGTGTCGTATCCAGACACCTGCCCATAAAGCATGACGTCTTCTAGCTTGGCATACATTGGCGTAGCCGTATCCTTGTTCCCTGCTTGCATAATGGCTAAAGTCCACCCATCACACCAAAAGGCCTCTGGTGCTCCGAACCCCATTTCCCCGTCCATAAGTCTCATTTCCAACGTGGGCTTGTCATCATCCTCATCGCCCGCCTGACTGTCTTCCGCCCCCTTAGGCTCCTCCCGTCCGGAAGTGTCAGCATGTACAGCCGCTGGTCCGAAGCCCACCGCCACATTAGCCAAGCGAAGTAACTGCTCCACATCCTCATTACCTGCGAGCAAACCGATCATGCCATCAACGCATGACTAAAATCGAGTTAGTAGAAATCGGACTGCCAACCGTGAAAAATCAAAACACTCTACATACCAGAATTCACTCGCAGATTTTTTCTTACCCTTTTTGGCCTTTTCCTTCGACCTCTGCTCGCAGGTAGACCCCGTCTGGGGGTGGGGGGCAGGCGCCGGGGCGGGTTTGGCGGGCTCGGCAACCTTGGCAGTCTTCGCGGTCTTGGGTAACTTCTTGGAAGCAACGCGCTCCTTTCCCCCGTCCTCCTCCTCTCCGCCGCCATCCTCCTCCTCCTTCTCCTCCTCATCGTCCGAATCTGAAAGCACAACTGCTTTTCGACGCCGTTTCTGAGGCAGGGCAGGCTTGGGAGGCTTCCCCACCTTGGCCGATTTCTTGGAAGCAACGTGCTCCGCAGCCTTCCCACCCTTGGCGGATTTCTTGGTAGCAACGTGCTGCTCCTCCTCCTCCTCCTCCTCCTCCTCCCCCTCCTCCTCCTCAGCATCGTCGTCCTCCTCCTCCTCCTCCTCCTCAGCATCGTCGTCCGAATCAGCCACTGCCACAACTGGCTTACGAAGCTGCTTCTTCGGTACCTGAGAAATGGCCAGAGTCGGCGGGGGAACCCGAAGCTGCTTCTTCGGTACCTGAGAACTGGGCAGAGGCGCCGGGGTGGGCAGAGTCGCCGGGGGAACCCGAAGCTGCTTCTTCGGAACCTGAAAAACGGGCTGCGACGCGGCAGGCTTGGAAGGCCCACCTCCATCATCCTCAACAAGTGACACGACTGCCCGTCGAGTCACTTGAGAAGCGGGCTTCTTCGCCGCAGGCGGATCCGAATCACCTTCAGGCCCCGTCTCTGTTCGGCCTGCTGCGTTCTGACCTCGACGGGGGTCTCTCCGCGGTTAGACCCTCCTGCCGGACCTCCATCCCCTCCATCCCCTCCCTCCAACAACTGTTGGTCATCCCTCTCCACCACGGCGGACGATCCCCCAGCTTCGTGGGAAGCTTTTCGCTTCTTCGCCCTTCCGAGCCTAGGCCCCCCATCACCTTCCCCCTGTTCAAGCCGCTCCCACAATTCACTCCCTTTCCCGATCCTTTCCACTATCTCTTGAAACCCCTTAATCTCCGTCTCGGTACCAAACACGATCACCATCGGTTCGAACCTGGAGAAAAAGTCGTGGGCGCAAGCCTTCAGCACATTATCGTACATCCCGCCCGGTTGGGGAATGTCCGAAGCTGTCGGGCAAGGACCGAACGCCCACCACCCTCTCTGAAAGTTACTCCACTTATCACCCCAAATGTTCGCCAAGTTCAGCAGGCTCAGGCACGGAAGGGACCTGCCCAAGGGAAAGGGGCGGGCTGAAGCTGAGGCAACCTCGCCTGCCACCTGCTTGACGAGCGACTTGTCATCATCATCACCGTCTAGCCTGACAGCAAAACCAGACCCGGCGACGGCCCCAGTCCACACTCTGCCACTCATACTTCACGTCCCACTCCTCCTCCTCCTTCTTCGCCTCCGTCTCCTTCCCCTTCCCCTTCCCCTTCTCCAGCCCCTTCACCGGCCCCTTCATCGCCGCCTCCTTCACCCCCCTTCGAGTAATCCAACTTTTGGAGCGTACTTCCTGAACGCTTCCGGAGCCAAAAGTGCCAAACCCACCGTCTTGTCCTCGCTCTCTTTTAGCAGAATCTCCTGAAAGTCGATCTTGCCATTACTGATATCCTTTCTCGGAATCCTCAGATGTGCGGCGTGTTTTTTGGCTTTAAGAAGGTAGGCGATGTTCCTCGTTATGATGACGGCCACATCCCAAAATTCCCGGTATCTGGCCACAATCTCCTTCCTGCCGACCGGCCGAGCGAGAGGATGGAGATTGAAGACGAGTTCGAAAATATGAGACGCCACAAACTCCTTGCCATTTGCGTCCTTGCATTGCGCTTCCAGCGTCTCATCCTCCTTGAATCTGGCGCAAATGGTCAGCCGCAGGCACTCCAGCACATCCTTGGCGATCTCCACCAACTTGGTGAGCTTTTCCGGTCCAACCTGGCAGCTCATGATGCAATCGATCACGGCGTCCATCATAGGAAGGCTGGCCAAGTTCCTGAAAGAAGTCCAAGAGACCTTCTGGCCTTTCTTCTCCCCCTCTGCATTGGCGAATTTGCACCTTTGCATCATCACCTCCTCAGGCGCGGGTTTCGTTGAGGCAGGATCATCAGTCTGCTCCTGTGTCAGACGGAGAAACGTGTTGGCCAGCGTGCGACTGTAAGCGGAATGCACTGAAGCAATGCTGTGGGCCGGCTTTTTCTTTCCTTCTGCTTCCTCCTCGTGTACATCCACCGCTGCCGGCTCCACATTCCCTTCCCTTCCCCCCGCTTGCCGCATAGCCGGGAGGATGTACGTGAGCAGATTGGTGTAGTGGCCATCCGCAATATAGTGGCCCTTCCCACGCGTGACTTTGCCGTATAGATATAGCTTGTTGTAGTTCCACACGTCAAGCAACGCCTGGCCCAGCGTACGATCCGCCACGGCTAAGTCCTCCGAATTCGCCCCCTTGGCGATGTCGAACAGCTTCTCCAGCTTGCCGGTCAGCACCGCCTGCGACATCAATTAACATCGAGCGAGCAACGACAAAACTCAGTCATAAAAGGCGAGGGGTATAGCTGCGGATAGACCCTAACAAAATTCGAAAAAGAAACGGCCGACAATACGCAACGAAAATTCCAACAAAAAAAAGGAGAGGGTCTAGCTGCAGCGAGACCCTCGCAAAAAACTTGAAGCGCACACAAAAAACAACCACGAAAATTCCGAGGGTCTACCCGCAGCTAGACCCTGCCAAAATAGATAGCTTACATCTTCTTTTGCCTTAGGTAGATTTCGCAGCTCACTCCACGACGGGAGCAGGTCGCCACCCTTGAGAAGAATGACGTTCGTACCCATGTAACCACCACGGAATTTCCGCAACAGGTCCTGGAAGGCGTGCTCCGCCTCCTTAGGAGTATTTGCGAAATTGGACTCCGCCCCACCCTCGCACATCATTGCCCGAACCTCTCCCCACCCGCCATCCGGCCCCCTGAGAAACGACTTTAACCCCTTAAAGTAGTGGTTCCCATCCACCACCGCGTACCGGAGAACCAGATACGGTACCGGTACCCGTTCCTCAAAAAATTTCGGATCGTAGGACTTCATCGCAGTATTGCACAGCAGGTTGAAAACTTGCCGACTGCCCTCGATCTCCTGAGGCAAAACTGCTTCCACCTCGTCCACCCTGGCGTAGGTACGCCACTCAAGTCCTCTCGCGAGGAAAGAGGTGGTGGACTCCGTGTTAAGCCACACGTCGACTTCAGTATCCGAAAGGGGCCGGAAGTACCTGGACCCCACATCCTCCGCGTCAATCTTGGCGCCGTGGTGATGCTTCAGCCACTTGACGAAATCCGGCATGCACAAGATTTGCTTGTCGAACAGGTCAGGTTGAGATTCGGCAAGCGCCTGGAAAGGGAACTGCCAGACCGGGACAACAACCTTGAAGTGCAAGGCGTTGTCCCGCGCATTGAGGAGAATGCGGCCGTTCTCCTTAATGGTTTCAAGGTTTAAACGCCGCTGCCTCAAAGCCTCTGGCAAAATAAGCGCGTTGACCGTCTGGATCCGCATACTGAAACATCCGGTCTGCTTAAAATCGGCCGGCCGAATCCAACGCGTTTCCCTGAGAGTATTGGCCTTCCGGATGTTCTGGTCCCTGACCTCCTTGTTCGAGTCGACCTTTTTCGAAGGCTTCCAGCTTTCAATGATAGGGTCGGTGTCCGGGTTCCCACTGCTCGTGAGCACCCCCTCCTTAAAAAGCTTGTTGAGTGACCGGAGCAGCTCAAGAAAGGGGGAGAACTCGGGCCAGTTTGGCAGGTCATCGACGTCCGCCATCCGCCTACTCGAGCAGTACTTGAGCATATCCTTCACCAGCGCGAACACGGCGTCATGACCAGGTAACTTCTTCTCCACCGTGGCGTCTTCGTCCCCCCCGTCATCCTGAAGTAAAAAATCGAAAAGGACCGCAGGATTTGCTCAAGTCAGTAATCTTTAGGCCGACCACGACATCCTGTTCAGGGACGAACAAAGTTCTGTTGGAATAATACCTTACTGACACTAAACACCAAGTCCCGCAGCCGGTCAGCGTCTACCCGCAGCGAGAGGTCTAAATTTTCACAACAATCGTACCTGTCCAGTTTTCTGCTGCTTCTTGGCCTCCTTAGCCTTCTCCTTCTCCGCCTTCTTCGCCTCCTTCTCCGCCGCCTTCGCCTCCGCGTTCTTCTTACTGTTGGCCTTTGCCACCGCATTCAGCGCCCTTTTTCCCTCAGCGGCCCGACGACGAAAATCAGCCTTCATGAATTTCTCGATCTTGTCAACCTTTGCCTCTGAGTACTCCTTAGGCTGCCACTTGAAATTCTTGGTGGCTTTCGACTTCACCAGATTTGCGAATTCATATGCCAATTCACTCTTAAAGGTAGCGCACCCAACACCTCCGTATCGAAATCGGCATCGACTTCCGCCTCAAGTCGTGTCAGGTACTTGCGAAACTCGGACCCCGCAGGTCCCTCCGAATCGACGCCATCGGGCGGAGACTTAAGCATGATCAGGCCAACAGCAATAATATGATCCTTCGCAACCTTCTTGCGGGAATCCAGCTTTTCCCTTTCATGCTCAGTCAATGGAGGCTTCGCCGCCTTCCCCCCCGCAGTACCCCCAGCGACAGCCCCCGCCTGCATAAAAAAAAAACGAACAAGAAGGGACTTGACCTCAGTTCGATTGTTGCACCATCGTCTCTCTGCGGAGATACCCCTCAGCACGAAAAAAATCACACGAACTCGCGGCGGATGAACGTACCTGCACAGCCACTTCTCCCTCAGCGTCTCCCCCATCCTCATCTCCTCCAGCGTTTTCATCCCCCCCATCCTCATCTCCTCCAGCGTTTTCTTCCTCTCCGGCAGCGCCTGCTGAGGCCAAACCCCCCGCCTGTCAACACCGAATACGACAGCTCATTGGAAATCAAAATTAGTCGATATTTGTATATTTCGCATAATGCGCTCACTAAAACTTCAGGCGAAATGCAGACATCCGGATATCGTTTAATGCTTACCATTTCCATCTCGAGTCCAGACCAAATACCAGCACTGTCAACAGCCATCGCCGCAGCCGCCCCCTGAAAAAAGACAACAGATTGGTTGGGGGCACCGTTGAAATTAGCCGAACATGTCAGTCTCAATAAAAGGGTGAGGGTCTACCTGCAGCTAGACCCCATGTAAGATGCTCGTGGAAACTCGACGGACAAGCACCCACCTTATCAACCAAGTCTGACAAATTAGGTAAATCCTCCGATACGTCCCCTGGCATGGAGCCCCCCTGCATGATATGACAGGACAAACCATGAAGGTTGGTCAGCATATAGAGCCCTATTCAGGGAATGGAAACAACCCAAATCGATAAACGATATCGGCAAGTTAACGTACCGAAACGTAGAACTTCCACCTCCTCAAAATCTTCCCCAAAGGCCATATCGGCACTTGATGGGCTCTCTCCTTTTCCAGTTGCCGCCTCAATTCCGCCTCGAAGAACAACTCGAGGGACTGCCAATGGCCTCCCGCCTCTAAATCAGACCACTCCGTGTCTGTCTTGGTTCGGATACTCTGGAGACAATCAACCAACGAGATTTGATCCAACCATTCCTGGACGACTTCCCGGTATGGCTTATATGTCTGAATAACATGGAAGTCCTCCCGGTGCCGGAAACTTTGGATCACCTGTCCAGCCCAATCCAAAAAGAAAGCGACCGCTTCCCGCGAAAGGCTGGCGTCCGGGCTGACAAGAAAGTCAGTCCGCCACTTAACAAAAGATTGCAGTAAGTGGTCTCTTGCCATGTCCAAATGCGCGATCACTTCATGTGCGCGCACCTCCAATCCTCCTTCATTCATTCTTCCCGGCACAATTACGATAAAGTCACTGTTGGACATGTCAACAAATCCTTGCCTGACAATATCAAACACTTCATCTTCCGACAGTGAAGCCCTCGAATCCGCTTTCATATCTCATAAATGTCGTCACCAACGACCCTCTTCCCATGAATGGCTCGCTGTGTGGCTTCGAACAATGCAAGACGGCCCAGGCGGTCGTTCTTCCAAATTATGTGTGCCGACTCCGGACGGTCCACGACGACACCGGACTTCTCTGCAAACGCTATCTCGGCCGAAAGAAAGCGGATCAAGCCTCTCAAGCCCTTTTCGGCTTTACGACTCACCCCAGCCTCAGACTCAGTCTGAGCCAGGTACTGTTTCAGAATGGCCACCGTGTCGGGCTGCAGACAACAAGAGTAAAAAAAAGGCCACACATCGTCGTCGTCGTCGTCAACAACCTTAACTCCTAGGTCAACGTCTCTCCGCAGATAGACCCTAAGGATCAATGTATGACATAAAATCCCACCCTTTCTACGATACACACACGCCGTTCAAAAGCCATCTGAGAAATGTACGTCTCACATCAATAAACATACCTGATAATCGACTGAACATCCTTCGGGAGCCCACCCCTTCTTCACGTTCTCGTCCTTCTCCCCCTTAACTGCCTTCGCAGCCTCCTCCTCCTTCCTCGCAGCCTCCTCCTCCATCTTCCTCGCGGCCTCTTCCGCCTTCATCCTCTCCTGTCGCATCTGCAAAAAAAGAGCGGCCTCCTCCGCACGAAGCTCCTTCGCTGCCGCCTCCGTCTTCTTCTTCGCCTCCTCCTTCTGCTTCGCCACCAGGATCCTGTGCTCCTTCTCCTGGGCAGCCTTTTTCTCCTTGTACTCCCTCTCCTCCTCCTCCCTCTCCGCCTTCTCCAGCCTCTCCTTCTCCTCCCTCTCCACCCTCTCCCTCTCCGCCTTCTCGATGGCCTCCCTCTCCGCCTCCTCCTTCTCCTTGTCCTTCTTGTCGAGAGCCGCGTAGTCGTCAGCAAAGCTTGCGGCCATTGCTAACAAATCGGACAACCGCTTCCGACGCGACTCCCGAACCGGCGATTCCGGGTCTTCAGGCCTCCCGTTAGTCTTATCGCGCTCGTCCTCCTCAACAAGCTCACTGATAGACTTCCTCAGCTTCCTGAGCTCTTTGGTGCGGTCGTCTTCCTCTACCCACTCGGGCGCAGGCTTACGCTTAGAACTGGAATGCTTGGGGGACGGCGAGCGGGACGCAGAAGCGGGGGACTTGGGTGGCGGCGAGGGGGACTTGCGAGAAGGAGAGCGGGACGCGGTAGCGGGGGGAACTTTGGGCGGAGAGGGGGACTTGCGGTTCGGCGAACGGGTCGCAGTTGCGGGGGACTTGGGGGACTTGCGGGGCGGCGAGCGGGACGCAGTAGCTCCGGCCGACTTGGGGGGCGACGATGGAGACTTACGGGGCGGAGAGCGGGACGGAGCGCGAGACGCAGCAGCGAGAGAGCTGGGGGGTATAATTCTGTCCAACTCGCTGGGGGGCAAGTTGGACTTGGAGGGCGAGGGGGACTCGGTGGGGGGGACCTCGCCAGAGCATTTACGGGACCGAACTGCAACGGAGGAAACGCCTCCGTTGCCGTTCGGTCCGGCGAGGTGTTCGACGTCATCTTGGGTGAAACGGGAGTGGCCTTGACAGAATCGGAATAGGAGGACGACATCTGCAGAACAATATCAAAAAAGCAAGTTTCACAAATGTCATTCAGAATCTGAATCGCCGGCAGAAAAAGGATGGGGAGGGTCTCGCTGCAGCTAGACCCTTTCGTGGATTCTAAAAGGGACATTTAGTTTAATGCAAAACTTTGGCGTCTCGCTGCAGCGAGACCCTCACTTCAAGCAAAAACAAATCATTTTTAGGGTGAGCGAAAACAAGCAACCTCCCATCATGCAAACATAAAAAAGTATACATTCCTTGGGGTCTCGCTGCAGCGAGACCCTAACGTCAAACAAAAACAAATCATTTTTAGGGTGAGCGAAGAAAGCCCCCTCCCATCTTGCAAACATTAAAAGTCGACATTCGTAGGGGTCTCGCTGCAGCGAGACCCTAACACCGATACAAAAACAAATCATTTTAAGGGTGAGAAAAGAAAGACCCCCCCATCATGAAAACATGAAAAATTGACATTCATACACCCGTTTGCTCACCATAGTCACCAGCATCTTTGTTAAAACAATAAGTAGATGCATACAGACAGGTAGCGGTTACAGAACCGCTATTAAGAACTCCTTAGGCATGGCTCGCGATTACCCGCGCAGACCAGGCCACCAAAGAGGGTGGGTGGGTGGGACAAGAAAAAAGACCACAACAATGTCACTACGCCGCCAAAGTAGTCAAACTGCCCTAGCACGGGGCTGACATCAGCAACCGAGCTTAACTTAACACGCCAACCTGAGAATGTAGCGACACCTACCGTACCACAAAAACAACAACCAATCAAATACCCTTTCCGAAAGGTTCTAATTATCATTCAACAAACCGGTTCAACAAACCCGGCCCTGTCAAACTTTAAGCATAAGATTGTTTCGAGATTGTAGCACAATAGGGCCACTGCCCCTACTAACAATTCCAGGTCGCCAGCCATTAGCCAAATCCGGTTACATCTGCCAAACCCGCCCGGTTCAGCCGACCATCCAGGCGGCTCCCGTGAGCGGCCTTATTCCCCGCCTCACTTCGAGAAACTCTTTTCAAAGAAATCCGATTCATACACCCGTTTGCTCACCATAGTCACCAGCATCTTTGTTAAAACAATAAGTAGATGCATACAGACAGGTAGCGGTTACAGAACCGCTATTAAGAACTCCTTAGGCATGGCTCGCGATTACCCAACCTCCCCTTCCTGGCCCTCCGGTCCGCTAAAGAAGCACCATTTCCTTTCCCGTCAAAAGCTGTCCTGTCGCGATGGGCGCTCTCCGTTGCCAGAAAACAGATTTAATTCCCAGCGACTGTGAATGCACAAAAATTCATGCACTGTCAATCGACACAGCTCGCATTTTTGACCCCACTCGGGGCCCCCGCTGACCTCGTTGCCGACCTCTTCTCTGGTCCGCTAAGGGGTGCTGTCGCGGAACACAAAGTCAAAGCAAAAGCTGCTGACTGGCGCCGCTGATTCCAGCCGACGCCCAGTTTACAACTTTTTTGAAGAGCAACCAACCTAGTGCCGAGCACATAATCACTCCTTCCGTACAAAAAAGTGGAAATACCACTGATTACGAAATCAAGTTGGCTTTCAGCCCTTGCCTCCTGCGCCGAGGCTCCGTGTCCCACAACGGTGACTTAAATTTTTTACCCCCCCGAGCCGCGGCGGCCCTCAAGCCAAGCCCAACCCGGAATGCAAGCATTTCCAGGTACGAGACAACTCAAAGGCAGGCCAGCCTGCCGACAGCCCAACCCGAGGCGCAAGCATCCCCAGGTACGGAACCATCAAGCAAGCTAGCCCTTGCCCAACCCGGCCAGCTGGCCGTTTCTTTCAAACAAACCAGCCATTAAATAATGCATCAGCCCCCGCTTCGCATTTAAACCCCGATCACCCGGACATTAATTCCGGGCCAGTGGCAGCCATGAATCCCAACCGCCTTAAGCAGCCAGGGATCATGGATGCCGGAAATTTGGTTAACAAATTTTAGCCCCGCACCCATGCTGAGCGCAAGGCTGGTGAGGCACTTCTTGTACCGCCATAGCCTCAGCCGTCGGCGCTCAGCCAACGTTTACAAGAAAAAGACCACAACAATGTCACTACGCCGCCAAAGTAGTCAAACTGCCCTAGCACGGGGCTGACATCAGCAACCGAGCTTAACTTAACACGCCAACCTGAGAATGTAGCGACACCTACCGTACCACAAAAACAACAACCAATCAAATACCCTTTCCGAAAGGTTCTAATTATCATTCAACAAACCGGTTCAACAAACCCGGCCCTGTCAAACTTTAAGCATAAGATTGTTTCGAGATTGTAGCACAATAGGGCCACTGCCCCTACTAACAATTCCAGGTCGCCAGCCATTAGCCAAATCCGGTTACATCTGCCAAACCCGCCCGGTTCAGCCGACCATCCAGGCGGCTCCCGTGAGCGGCCTTATTCCCCGCCTCACTTCGAGAAACTCTTTTCAAAGAAATCCGATTCCTTGGGGTCTCGCTGCAGCGAGACCCTTACGTCAATACAAAGACAAAATTCCGAGGGTCTACCCGCAGCGAGACCCTTACGACCACGTATAAATACATGTGGGGGGGGAAGCTACGTTTAAATACATGTGTGGGGGGATGCTATGTATAAATGCATGTGGGGGGGTGCTGGCATTAATAATTAAATGTGGGGGGTGATGGCATGAATAAAGAAATGTGGGGGGGTGCTGCCATGAATAAAAGAATGTGGGGGTGTGATGGCATGAATAAATGAATGTTGGGGGGTGCTGGCATTAATAATTAAATGTGGGGGGGTGATGGCATGAATAAATAAATGTGGGGGGGTGCTGCCATGAATAAAAGAATGTGGGGGTGTGAGGGCATGAATAAATGAATGTTGGGGGGTGCTGGCATTAATAATTAAATGTGGGGGGTTGCTGGCATGAATAAATAAATGTGGGGGGTGCTGCCATGAATAAAAGAATGTGGGGGTGTGATGGCATGAATAAATGAATGTTGGGGGGTGCTGGCATTAATAATTAAATGTGGGGGGTGATGGCATGAATAAATAAATGTGGGGGGTGCTGCCATGAATAAAAGAATGTGGGGGTGTGATGGCATGAATAAATGAATGTTGGGGGGTGCTGGCATTAATCATTAAATGTGGGGGGGTGATGGCATGAATAAATAAATGTGGGGGGTGCTGCCATGAATAAAAGAATGTGGGGGTGTGATGGCATGAATAAATGAATGTTGGGGGTGCTGGCATTAATCATTAAATGTGGGGGGGTGATGGCATGAATAAATAAATGTGGGGGGTGCTGCCATGAATAAAAGAATGTGGGGGTGTGAGGGCATGAATAAATGAATGTTGGGGGGTGCTGGCATTAATCATTAAATGTGGGAAGGTGATGGCATGAATAAATAAATGATACGTAGCATCACCCCCCCACATGTATTGATACGTAGCATCCCCCCCCCACATGTATTGATACGTAGCATCACCCCCCCACATGTATTAATACGTAGCATCCCCCCCCCACATGTATTGATACGTAGCATCACCCCCCACATGTATTAATACGTAGCATCCCCCCCCCACATGTATTGATACGTAGCAGCCCCCCCCCACATGTATTGATATGTAGCAGCACCCCCCCACATGTATTGATACGTAGCAGCACCCCCCCACGTGTATTGATACGTAGCAGCACCCCCCCACATGTATTGATACGTAGCAGCACCCCCCCACATGTATTGATACGTAGCAGCACCCCCCACATGTATTGATACGTAGCAGCACCCCCCACATGTATTGATACGTAGCATCACCCCCCACATGTATTAATACGTAGCATCCCCCCCCCACATGTATTGATACGTAGCATCACCCCCCCACATGTATTAATACGTAGCATCCCCCCCCACATGTATTGATACGTAGCAGCACCCCCCCACATGTATTGATACGTAGCAGCACCCCCCACATGTATTGATACGTAGCAGCACCCCCCCACATGTATTGATACGTAGCAGCACCCCCCACGTGTATTGATACGTAGCAGCACCCCCACACATGTATTGATACGTAGCAGCACCGCCCCACATGTATTGATACGTAGCAGCCCCCCCCACATGTATTGATACGTAGCAGCACCCCCCCACATGTATTGATACGTAGCAGCACCCCCCCACATGTATTGATACGTAGCATCACCCCCCCACATGTATTGATACGTAGCAGCACCCCCCACATGTATTGATACGTAGCATCCCCCCCCACATGTATTGATACGTAGCAGCACCCCCCCACATGTATTAATACGTAGCATCCCCCCCCACATGTATTGATACGTAGCAGCACCCCCCACATGTATTAATACGTAGCATCCCCCCCCACATGTATTGATACGTAGCAGCACCCCCCCACATGTATTGATATGTAGCATCCCCCCCCACATGTATTGATACGTAGCAGCACCCCCCACATGTATTGATACGTAGCAGCACCCCCCACATGTATTGATACGTAGCAGCACCCCCCCACATGTATTGATACGTAGCAGCACCCCCCACATGTATTGATACGTAGCAGCACCGCCCCACATGTATTGATACGTAGCAGCCCCCCCCACATGTATTGATACGTAGCAGCACCCCCCCACATGTATTGATACGTAGCAGCACCCCCCACATGTATTGATACGTAGCAGCACCCCCCCACATGTATTGATACGTAGCAGCACCCCCCCACATGTATTGATACGTAGCAGCCCCCCCCCACATGTATTGATACGTAGCAGCACCCCCCCACATGTATTGATACGTAGCAGCACCCCCCCACATGTATTGATACGTAGCATCCCCCCCCCACATGTATTGATACGTAGCATCCCCCCCCCACGTGTATTGATATGTAGCAGCACCCCCCCACATGTATTGATACGTAGCAGCACCCCCCACATGTATTGATACGTAGCAGCACCCCCCCACATGTATTGATACGTAGCAGCACCGCCCCACATGTATTGATACGTAGCAGCACCCCCCCACATGTATTGATATGTAGCAGCACCCCCCCACATGTATTGATACGTAGCAGCACCCCCCCACATGTATTGATACGTAGCAGCACCCCCCCACGTGTATTGATACGTAGCATCACCCCCCCACATGTATTGATACGTAGCAGCACAATTTTAGTCAGCCTACCATCCACGTTGTGGCAAAAGATCAAAACAATGAGTGGAGCACATACAAAAGGCAGGCCACATCCCGGCCGCCGATGCTCATGGGAACACTTATTGCTTGGCAAAGGCTAGCCTTACCCCCAAACACGCAGGGAGGGTGGGCGGGAAAAGAAAAGAGGCCGACCTTAGCTAGGTGGGTTTGTTTTTGTCCTTTTTTGCGTGTCATGCGGCCTTGGCCCGGACGGCATTTTTTCGCCACGCAAATGTTGCGTCTGAACAAATGACGCCATGTGGCGTTCTAATTGCCGGCAGCTTACGTAAGGCTGCCGGGGCTATTAGGTCACATATTGCGTGAGAGAAAGAATCTAGATCTAGTTAATCACTACGCCATGAGCCAAGAAACCTAGACAGTGGCAGGTTTATATCTCAACGTAGCTCCTGCCACCTGGCCAAGAAAAAACTGGCCAAAGCTTTGGCCACGACTGATCCGGATCAGGCCGCACCGGCCTCAAAAGGTTGTCACGTGAACCCAATAACCTAGCTATAGCGGCTACCCTTCCATCTCACTATAAAGAAACTATGTTCAGAGAACCACGATTCTATTAACCGTGGAACTCCAGGGTAACCAGACTCTTTATTAAAACAATGAGTGGAGCACATACAAAAGGCAGGCCACATCCCGGCCGCCGATGCTCATGGGAACACTTATTGCTTGGCAAAGGCTAGCCTTACCCTTATATCCCTCCCTGGCGATCCATGCCAGGGGCAAAGAACCTAGCATAATGACAGAGAAATGAACAACCAAATTAGGTGGAGGGCAATTTCAAAATAGCCCGCCAGGCCCGAGGGGGGCAGGCGGCCATGGCCCGAAGAATAACCTCAGGCAGCTGCACCTCCAAACTGCGGTGCAAGCCCACATAATGGGCAACCGTGGAGCTGCTAAGCCAGCGCCCCCGGCCCTGGATGTCCCCCATGCTGCGACCCGCGAGGAAATCGTGAGTGGCACCTCCATGCCGCAGCCCGTGAATGGTGAAAATCTGGGCGACCCCCAAGGCCTGACTCGCAGCCTGCCAAATGCGCCGGAATTGCGGGTAGGTGAAAGGGAACACGGCCTCCCAAGCGTGCTTACCCGCGATGCAGTGACGGAGGATGGTTTCAGACATCACATCTTCTACCACCACTGACTGAGTCTTGCCCTTAGAGGTCTTGGTAGACCTCAGCAGTAGGGCGCCCCGTTGAGCCGGCCCAAGCCGAACGTCAGGCTGGAGGCGCACATGGCCAACACGGAGGTTCAGCGCCTCCGAGATTCGCAGGTAATGGCGGAACACGATGACAACCAGCAGGCCCGCAAGGCGCTGACCTTGCATGACCATCGTGCTGGCAAGTGCAAACGCCGCCTCCCATGGAATGGGAGGAGGGGCACGGGGGGGCACAAGTGTTTTCCACCCAGCGAGGACGCCACGGGCCAAGTCCCACCGCTTCACCATACCGGGATAATAAAGTTGCAACCCCATCAAGGCATTGACACACACTTGGCGGCTGTACCCCCGAAAATGAGCCCAGGCGACATACGCACAAAATGTCTCCTCAAGGGTGTCAGCTCGTGACGATGACCCGTCCGCCCGCCCACCAGCCTCCCACCAAGTCAAGAGGGAATCAAGACCACGACGGTAGGCCAGCAAAGTAGCCGGCTTTACTTTCCCCTCTAGCAATGGAAGGTAGCTAACAGGTGCAGGGGGCCCCGGGTTAGGATGGATGCCTTCCGCGGTCAGGTCGCGCACCCAGCCTGCCAAGAAAGTCGCCATGGATTGGCCGCGAGAAACGCCATCGGCTGGTTGAAGTGCACTCGGCGTCCACACCCACTGGGAACGACTCCCCGTGGCGAGGGTCAGCGCGCACAAGCGGCGGCACTGCTTGTTGAGCTTGTGGGATGAGGACCGCCCCTTAGCCAAGCAGCCCAACGCCGCGGTGGAGTCCACCAACCTCACCACCCGCTTGCCTCGGTTTGCCAAGCTGCGCGCACTCCTCTCCACGCCCTTCACTGCAGCCCGCACCTCCTTCTCGTTGATGTGCATCCCCGGATCCCGCCAACGACTCCGGACCCCAACCCGCCATTGCTGGCTAGTGATTGCTTGTTGCGCCCGCGCGCTCAGTGGCCTAGGGCCAGCGTAGGCCACCTCACTTGGTATGAGCAAAGTCGGGTACCCCCGCACCTCTCGTGCCCTCGCCAGCTCCGTCACATCGCCCGGCTCCATGGTTGCGTACACGACACCTTGCCCGTAGGTGGACGCGTCAGATGCAACCACCTCACGGGCCAAAGGTGCGCTTCGGTCAACCCTTAGCATGGGAGCCAAGGCCAGGGCACACTCTAACTCCTCCCGCACCCCGGCCCACAGCACCCAGGATCGCTGCCCCCACCCTTGCAGGCTGATGAATTTGAAACATTGCTGCCAAATGGACAAGCAGCTGCGGCTTAACATCTGCAGCCACAACCACCGCCCCAAGACGGCAGCCAGCCCCTCGGCCGTAGCTCGGCCTCGAGTGAGTATAGCCTGCGTGTGGGCGATCACAAGGTTGAGCTGCTTGACCGTTGGTTCCAGCACGCCGTTCCGTCGGTGCACCACCCCTAGGGCTTCTAGCTCGTCCCCTTCCAGGCTCGCCATCTTAGTCTTCTCCTTAGACGGCACAAGGTTGTTAGGGAGGTAGCCTTCCTCAATAGCGCGCGTGATGAGCTGGTTCACCGCCTCGCAGGTCCGCCCGTTGCTGGCCACCAAGTCATCAATAGTGATGGACAGCATGGGGGCAGGGGGGTTTTCCAGGTCAATCTGAAGCTCCCCGGCGCGCTCCTCCTTGTACTCGATGGCCAAGCGCAGTGGCTGGCCACACTCGTCGCGCACCAAGGTGAGCTCACCTGCGCTTGAGAGGTAGTTGACCTGGCGCCTCGGATCCAGGGCACCGGTCATGTAGAGCACCATCTCATGGATGGCCTCCCCCAGCGCCACCGCATGGGAATGTCCCATGGCCAGCACCTTGAGCACGGGCCACACCTTCCGCCTGGGCCCTGCCAGACCTACGCTAGTCGACCACACACTAGGAAGCCCTTGGTAGTCCCACCACCACTCGGGCACCTCGATGGAATAGTAGTATGACACGAGGTCGCTCTTGGCGCAGTAGCACCAGCCTTTGATGTAGACCTCCACGAGGATGCCCAGGTGGGGTAGCAGGATCTTGGGGGGGTCCACCCACAGCAGGTTGCCCAGCTTCCTGTTGACGATGAACCGAAGCTCACCCACCCCCTTGGCCACTCCAAAGCAGCCATCCACCCACTTGGGCCGCCTCTCCCGGAACGCCACCATGCCCACGCCCGCTGCCCGGCTCATGAGCTTGCCCCATTCAGCCATGGAGCATCCCCGGCTGGGCTTGGGCACATTCCAATACTTTGCGCTCGCCACGACCGCTGGCTTGATGCAGTTCTCTTCGCTGGCATATATCTCCCGCCAGCTCGGCCGCATAGCCAACAGGTCGAGCAGCCGTGCCTTCCCCGCCACCTCCGCCTTTGGTAGACTCACCGCGTCCGCGCGCAGTTGTTCATACTTATTCTGCTTCCCATATATTGCATCAGCACCTTCTTGCTCCTGGCCTGTCGCAACGCCCCCTACGCGGCGACTGTGCCAGGTGCAGTGCCTCTTGACCCTCGCAAGGGCCTCCTCCCTCCCCTTAGAGCACGCCCCTCTAGGGTTAGGAGGAGGGTCTTGCCCCCCTCCCCACAGCCAATTAAGCCAACGCACTACCTTGCATTGCAGTGTGTACTCGCGGTGGCGGCGCGTGGCACGCTGTCGCCGGCGTGCCGATCTCACCCTGCCCCACGCGGTGTACGCTGGCCTAAGTGGGTATGGCAGCGGGAAAAGGGAGCGGTCCCGCTGGGATTCTATTTCCCTACTTGTTGAGCCTTGCTGAGCTTGTCCAAGAGGATGGCAGTTTGGAGAGCTGCCTTGACAGCCGGGGTGGCTGACAGTGCAGCCTCCTCCCCCAATGGCAGGAGGTGGCTGGCCACCTTCCACCCCCCCCTCCTTGCCCTTCCACCTGCAGCAAGGCCGCCACCACCCTCATTAGGTACTCCATGCCCACAAGCTCCCCGGCTGCTGAGCCCAGCTCCTTGAGAAGGGTGTCCATGGCCAATGCAATGTTCATGACAATTTTCCTGTTCTCCATGTTCCGCCAATTTCCAGGCTTTACCGTCATGACCCACGACCGGATTCCCATCCCATTGTCGCTGGCGTCCTCCAACACCCCCGGCAGCACCCGCTCCGAAACCCGATATTTCACGCTCTTGGCTCGGCTTGGCAGCGCCACCCCTTTCGAGGCCTTGAAGTGGCTTCCCGCCCCCTCCATTCCTCCCAGCGCTGCCTTCAAACCTTGCATGAATTTCTCGGCTGCGACCTCCCCCTCCTCGTCCTCCTCGTCGTCCTGATTTTCGGTTTCCGGAGGTGCCCCAACGAATGTCGCCAACCTCGCCCTCATTTCCTTTCCGACAGCCCCCCCACCTGCCGAAACCTTGGCCGCGCCTTTCGGCTTGGCCATTTTTCGCTGCGCAGGTGTCGTTGGTGGCAGCGCCTGATCCTCCTCCTCGTCCGCCGCGAGATCTGCCACGGCCAGCAGTTTTGCCACCAACGTTCCGTTTGGGTCACGTGCGTCCAACACGTCGCCAACATCAACGTGATCGGCCAGCAACTGCACGACAGACTTCAGCTGGCTCGAGCTCCACGAGCTGGCGTCCGTCACCCAGTCCTCGGCACCGAAGACCTGCTCGACTGCCCCCACCGCCTCTGCGGGGCACTTGGCGAGCAGAGTGGCGAGCTGCTTCTTTTTGGCGCTGAAGGCGACTGGCGCGTGACTGGCGGCAGCAGCCCGCGCTGTGGGCGCGGGGAGGAACGACCGAACGGGAGGGCAGTCCTGTGCCGGGACGATTGGATGGGAACTAATATCTTTCTCACGACGTGAGACAACGACAGGACGGGAACTCATCGTTTTCTCACGACGTGAGACAAGGACGGGATGGGAACTAATCTTTTTCTCACCCCGTGAGACAACGACGGGATGGGAACTAATATCTTTCTCACCCCCGTTAGACAACGAAGGGATTATCTTTCTCATCAGATAGCGGCGTGGGAATACAGACTGGCTATCGTATATCAAGTCAGACGGTATTAGGCATTAATAGTTATTTCATATTGTGATAACTCTGTCGGGTGGGAATAAACTGACCGCCTAATTACTGACGTGAGGACTAGTACGTCGATGCATTTTCCTTCGGCCCTGCTGCTTCGAATAACACCCACCCACTTTTTAAGGAAGCGATAATGTCGAGCAGCTCCATGCATCCATTCTGCCACACAACCATGCGCTTTCCATGCACGAGACGACCAGCATATGACGCATGAAATTGTGTGGATCCGGACGCGTGAAAATTGAAGCCTGCCTTTTCAATTGCCGCATTACCGAGTCAATTTCGGGACCATGAAGATGAGATGGATTTGGAAATGGATGGCAGTGTACGTTTCAGACAGAACTACGAGGCGTACGGTTACATCTGGACCTAGATGGCTACATGCTTCGAAGGATGTCGCGTGATCAGTGCGTTTGTTCACAGCGGCCAGGAGTTTATATTGTGAGCATCACTGCTGCGGGTTCCTCTCTGTATCTCAAATGGAATTACCGTCAATGTAGGTCACAAACCTAGCTTGTCATACCATAGAGTAGCAAGATACATGTAATCTGGCACGGCCGCATATGCCGCACAACAATTCCGGCAGTTACCACTAGTGTACTCGTCCCACCCACCCACCCACCCACCCACGCGCCCACCCACCCACCCACCCACCCACCCACCCACCCACCCACCCACCCACCCACCCACCCACCCACCCACCCACCCACCCACCCACCCACCCACCCACCCACCCACCCACCCACCCACCCACCCACCCACCCACCCACCCACCCACCCACTTGGTTGCCCACGCACCCACCCACCAAACCACCAAACCACCCACCCACTTACTTGCTTGCCCACGCACCCACCCACCCACCCACCCACCCACCCACCCACCCACCCACCCACCCACCCACCCACCCACCCACTTACTTGCTTGCCCACGCACCCACCCACCCACCCACCAAACCACCCACCCACCCACCCACCCACCCACCCACCCACCCACCCACCCACCCACCCACCCACCTACCCACCCACCCACCCACCCACCCACCCACCCACCCACCCACCCACCCACCCACCCACCCACCCACCCACCCACCCACCCACCCACTTACTTGCTTGCTTGCCCACGCACCCACCCACCCACCCACCCACCCACCCACCCACCCACCCACCCACCCACACTCCCACCCACCCACCCACCCACCCACCACCCACCCACCCACCCACCCACCCACCCACCCACCCACCCACCCACCCACCCACCCACCCACCCACCCACCACCCACCCCCCCCCACCCACCCACCCACCCACCCACCCACCCACCCACCCACCCACCCACCCACCCACCCACCCACCCACCCACCCACCCACCCACCCACCCACTTACTTGCTTGCTTGCCCACGCACCCACCCACCCACCCACCCACCCACCCACCCACCCACCCACCCACACTCCCACCCACCCACCCACCCACCCACCCACCCACCCACCCACCCACCCACCCACCCACCCACCCACCCACCCACCCACCCACCCACCCACCCACCCACCCACCCACCCACCCACCCACCCACCCACCCACCCACCCACCCACCCACCCACCCACCCACCCACCCACCCACCCACCCACCCACCCACCCACCCACTTACTTGCTTGCTTGCCCACGCACCCACCCACCCACCCACCCACCCACCCACCCACCCACCCACCCACCCACCCACCCACCCACACCCACCCACCCACCCACCCACCCACCCACCCACCCACCCACCCACCCACCCACCCACCCACCCACCCACCCACCCACCCACCCACCCACCCACCCACCCACCCACCCACCCACCCACCCACCCACCCACCCACCCACCCACCCACCCACCCACCCACCCACCCACCCACCCACCCACCCACCCACCCACCCACCCACCCACCCACCCACCCACCCACCCACCCACCCACCCACCCACCATCCATCCATCCATCCATCCATCCATCCATCCATCCATCCATCCATCCATCCATCCATCCATCCATCCATCCATCCATCCATCCATCCATCCATCCATCCATCGGGGTTAATACTCGGACGTGCATGACTCCCCAACGGGAGTACGAGTTTGCTTATTTAACTAACACGGGTGCTCCGCGGAGCTCCCCATCGGGTCGACCGCTTGATCACATGAATGAATTATTAATGGTGAGAGACCACATGTTATTGAATAATGGTGAGGCACCACACTGCAACTGATGCATGTGGATGGAGCAGATGTGGAGCCACGGTGGTACGACAAAACACTTTGAATTAGGGCACGTGCTGGCATTTTCAAGAATCATGCCACACGCATTCCATTACATGCACCACGTGCAAGCATATATATGAGAAGCTATGATGGGTTCAATGGACTCACTTCACAAGGGCATCTAACACAATGCATGCATGTAGTGAAAACCCTACCTGCACCGGGCTGGGTACAATAATAAGGTAGTCAGGCAGGCCTTCTCCATGACATACCCACATGGTATGTCACAGTATTGCTATATACTTGCAACATCAAGTACAAGAATACAACAAAAAAGCCTGTCATTTGGGTGTGCAATGGAAGTTGTATACACAGGTAGAGCGCGAGAAAGGTACAGATACACGGTGTTATTCCAACAAGAGTGAGCCACATGGGTAACACCCCAATGCATCCAGCAAGTTCATGATTGAGGTAGGCAGCTCATGTGGCATTGAAAATGCTCTGCTCGCCCTTAGCCAGTTGCTGGCGGCCAACACCATCAGCTTAGCTCTGGCCAAGGTAGCAGATAGCAGCAACGGAAGCAGATAGCAGCACTTGCAAACCGCATGTAGCCCAGACCCCTCTGTTCACGTCAGTAACGCAAGAGATGCACATGATGCATGCAAGAAAGCCAGCAAGCCAGCAAGCCAGCAACATGCCAACACTAGCCAGCACACATGCAGCAAGCACCGCGAGCACTTACCACAAAGACGATATCACATCCCCAATCTCCTAGTACCTAGATAACTAGTTGAGGCTGATTGCGGGTGGGGCCCACTCAGACGATGAAAGGTGGCGACCTGCCAAAAATTGTCGCACATTGTGTACAGCACTGTCAATGCTACGTGACCTCTCAACAGAGGCCCATGTTCCATCACCACATGCACCAACAAGGCAAACAATCACAGACAGCCACCAATGCAAGCAATACAGCTATGTTAATAACCCAGAGATGCAAACGGGCACAAAAGTCAGCGATGCAAGACACCTAGGCAGTACTGAACGCATGGAACGATAGCGGCGACAACAATGGCAGCCATGACAGCCATGACAGCCATGACAGCCATGACAGCCACGCCAGCCATGACAGCCAAGACAGCCACGACAGCCACGACAGCCACGACGGCCACGACGGCCACGACGGCCACGACGGCCACGACGGCCACGACGGCCACGACGGCCACGACGGCCACGACGGCCACGACGGCCACGACGGCCACGACGGCCACGACGGCCACGACGGCCACGACGGCCACGACGGCCACGACGGCCACGACGGCCATGACGGCCACGACGGCCATGACGGCCATGACGGCCATGACGGCCATGACGGCCATGACGGCCATGACAGCCATGACAGCCATGACAGCCACGCCAGCCATGACAGCCAAGACAGCCACGACAGCCACGACAGCCACGACGGCCACGACGGCCACGACGGCCACGACGGCCACGACGGCCACGACGGCCACGACGGCCACGACGGCCACGACGGCCACGACGGCCACGACGGCCACGACGGCCACGACGGCCACGACGGCCACGACGGCCACGACGGCCACGACGGCCACGACGGCCACGACGGCCATGACGGCCAAGACGGCCATGACGGCCATGACGGCCATGACGGCCATGACGGCCATGACGGCCATGACGGCCATGACGGCCATGACGGCCATGACGGCCATGACGGCCATGACGGCCATGACGGCCATGACAGCCATGACAGCCATGACAGCTCCGCAGCGAACAATACTATAAAGTATATAGCCATAAGTATGAAGTATATAACCACAAGTAAATAACCATACCCAACAAGCACGCCTGCTTTAAAATAATTAAAAAAAAACAATAAAAATAATTATGACGGGCTCCCTCGATTGACAACGCACCATCGGGACCTGACCCAAAGAAAGCAAGCCCGCTTATATGCGCGCTCCTACATGCATCGAGAAACAATGCACAACGCAGAAGAACCAAGACAGCTCGCAGGAAAGAAAAGAACACCAGCAACCCCGCTCGCCAGGTGCATGTACTTGCAACTGTTGCAAGGTGAGGACGAGCACAGTCGACGGTAACTCGCCTGGCGACATTTGCTCCGCCTGGCAACATAACAAGGCAATATCACTCTTCGAAGTATAGCTCAATTGGCAAATGCAGCAGTCCAAAGGAACAATCGATAGTAATGCCGACACTTGATTTACTGGATTGGACCAGTCTTCCATGACAAACACTGTCAAGCTCTGGAGAAAATCCATGATAAAATCCCTTATCTATCGGATTGAAATTAACGCTAACTTGCGTGCTGAGAAACAAGGTATTGAAACGTCAATCTACGTTTAGGTGAATGTCCATGCCGCCCCCGTAAATATCCAGAATGTTTCGCCCGCCATGGCTGCCGGGGGTCTGCTGTCTTGCACTTACGGCCTGAAGACAGTTTACGCGCCCGCGGGCCCACAGGCCGACAGGCGAGCCTTGTCTGCAGGCTACGGACCTGCTTGGAGTACCGCGCCAATAGGCTTGGGTGAGTCTGGATGCGCATCCAGACTCATGAGTCTGAAAAATATGGTCCTGTCTCATGGGGTGAGAAAGATATTAGTTCCCATCCCGTCGTTGTCTTACGGGGGTGAGAAGGATATTAGTTCCCATCCCGTCCTTGTCTCATGGGGTGAGAAAGATATTAGTTCCCATCCCGCCGTTGTCTCACGGGGTGAGAAAGATATTAGTTCCCATCCCGTCGTTGACTTACGGGGGTGAGAAAGATATTAGTTCGCATCCCGTCGTTGTCTCACGGGGTGAGAAAGATATTAGTTCCCATCCCGTCCTTGTCTCACGGGGTGAGAAAGATATTACTTCCCATCCCGTCGTTTTCTCTCCGGGATGGGGATTTACCGTAAAAATGCTAGTTCCCATCCCGTCGTTTTCTACTGAGGTGGGGATTTCCCGTAAAACTGCTAGTTCGCATCCCGTCGTTTTCTACGGGGGTGGGGATTTACCGTAAAAATGCTAGTTCCATCCCTTCTTTTTCCGCTGGGGTGAGAAAGATGTTAGTTCCCATCCCGCGTTGTCTCAGGGGGTTGATAAAGACAATAGTTCCCATCTAGTCGTTTTCACTTCCCCGTCCCGCGCCAGCCGTTCGTCCGTCCCCCCTCCTTTTTTCCCGTTTCCCTTAAATCCCCCAACTGGCCGTCCGTAAATCCCGGCCTGCCCCGCGCGCTGCCTGCCCTCCTGTAGCTTTGCGCCCCTTCGGCATTGCTGCTCAGGGCCAAAAATGGCTCCGACAGTACAGGTTCGTCAAACCAGAGGTTCGTTTCCCCTGGCTTGCTGTCGCCGCCCTCGTGAAAAGAAAAGAGGCCGACCTTAGCTAGGTGGGTTTGTTTTTGTCCTTTTTTGCGTGTCATGCGGCCTTGGCCCGGACGGCATTTTTTCGCCACGCAAATGTTGCGTCTGAACAAATGACGCCATGTGGCGTTCTAATTGCCGGCAGCTTACGTAAGGCTGCCGGGGCTATTAGGTCACATATTGCGTGAGAGAAAGAATCTAGATCTAGTTAATCACTACGCCATGAGCCAAGAAACCTAGACAGTGGCAGGTTTATATCTCAACGTAGCTCCTGCCACCTGGCCAAGAAAAAACTGGCCAAAGCTTTGGCCACGACTGATCCGGATCAGGCCGCACCGGCCTCAAAAGGTTTGTCACGTGAACCCAATAACCTAGCTATAGCGGCTACCCTTCCATCTCACTATAAAGAAACTATGTTCAGAGAACCACGATTTTGTGTTTCGGCAAAATGAAGATTTCTTGCAAACTATCGTTATGCAGGTAGGTAGCAACGTCCGATGTTATAATCCGGCAGGTAGCATGCAAACGTCGAAACGATATGAAGGGGAAAAAAAGCATCAAACAGGATCACCGATTAGAAACGCAGCAAATGCAGTATGTGCACATCTACACCTATAACCTAACCAGACCAAAGGCATAGCAAACATGTAAAGGGTGACCCAAGTGAAAGCCTAGCACCACCATGATCGACATGTGCGAGACCAAGAAACGCTCCATGGCAACTAGACTAAAGGGATGGATGCCAGATGTGGATTAGGATCGGCTTAGCTGACTCTACCGAGATGTCTGCAGGGTTTAGCTAGCAACGAAAAGAAGGAAGCCAGACATTTTTATCACTCTTGCTGCAACATAGAGTTTCTTGCGATGGCAGCAAGGACATGTCTTCGCCCAGCTGGCTAAGTGTGTCGTCGGCGTGCATGCGCTGTTTAGTTGCCGTTTTTGATAGAACAAACTTTGTCAGCCTACCATCCACGATGCGGCAAAAGCTCACCTTTTTTCTTTATGCGGGAAAATGAAGACTGATTGCCTTAATTGCTTGAAGACCGATTTCCTTTCGTTATGCACAGGTAGCAAAGCGATGTTGTAAAAAAGCAGGTAGCATGCAAACGGTTGCAGCTGGTTACTATTAGCTATGGGGTCTCTCTGCGGCTGCGCTTCTTTTTCGATGGGCGATGGGACGGTCGCAATTCGCAAACCGGACGCGGCGTCACAGGGCTGAACGGTATTGAAAAAATTGGAAACGTGGCATCCTCGTTCCTCCCCACGGAACTGAAAACTGGAAGCGCGGCGCTGGTGCAAAAGCTCGATCCCATCTTTTGGAACCAAGCTAGCGGATTGGACGACATCCAATATGCCGTCACCCGTGCTTGTGGCCGCAGGTATAAAAAGAGACGACCTCCAGCCCATTTACCTGGGAACATTCGGATGTTTGGCTGACATCGTTACCATGCAGAAATGTACAATGAGGTTCTGGGTTCGATTCCTGGTGTGGTCATGGAAATAAATTTTTTTCTGCACATCTACTGAAATCAGTCATAGCACCAAACGGTCACGCTGCAGCGAGACGCTATAGCCCTGGAGGCCGCTGATAAACCTGACATCCGGTATGTCTTACTATCATAGATTGCCGAACTATATAATAATAATAGTCTATACCACTTTTTCTTGTAAATGATTTACTAAATAATGATTCTATATACTTTAACATACCATATTATTAAAGTAAGTGGAATTAATCCATGCTATTCACAATATATTATAAAATCTTTTGCAAAATATACTGTAATTAGTATATATATTTTCTGATAAACAATTTTATCAATTAATTAATTAATTAGGAACATAACTCCGTTGGGAGTATATGTAGCACATAGCCCTGAGAAGGGGCATATGAGCCTATAATACATTCTAAGCTACTTCCTGCAAGGGTGGGAATGTAAGCAACACTTGCTCTAGGGGCACCAGGGCACCCGCACCCTCATGGTCTATCACGCTATGCCCGGGTAAGGGGGGAGCATGCCTGTGAGGGGGAAGATCATCATGGCTATACAAGAGCTATGGCATGGCTTCTCAGCAGAGAGTGACTCCCTGCATGGGCACAACATTACTAAATAAGGCTAGGCATCGTCTGGAGTGTGGCACATCATAGGCACACATGTACATGACTAAAAAGGCTAGGCCTCAGCTGGTATAGTGCCTGTAGTAGGCGGGCATGTACAAGGCCACTGTCTAACTATTCTACACTACTGCTGTATTCCCCTAGGCTGGGGCTGGAGTTGCTGGGGCCGCGGTGGTCGAGGGGGTCGCTTGCCAGGGCTTGTGGCCGACGTAGATGGCCGCCCCCTTCCAGTACACCGGCTGGCCCGCCTTGGTCTGCCGGAGCTGGAGGTAGGTCTGCCATAGCTCCCGTCGTCGTTGTTGCTGTGCCAGGGTCAAGTCGTCGTCAAGGGTGAAGAGAGTCTTCTCGAGCCGCTTGCGGCGTCTGAGAAAAGAAATCTTGTCCGCCGGGGTCTTAAAGGTGAGAAGGAGCGGGGGCGGCCCGGCCTTACCCCGCGCACGGGGAAGGCGGTGGGCGGCCAGCTCGATCTCACCAGTAAGGCCCATGCGATCAAGGATTTCTCTCTCAAAAACACGCGCAAGCTTCTCGGAATTCTCACCTTCCTCCATCTTGAGATTCTTGACAATGACGTTGAGGCTGCGCTTGGCGAGCTCGGCCTCCTCGCGGAGGTCAAGCGTCTGCCGCTGGAGCTGGGCTGCGACGGCGGAGGTGGTGGAGGTGGTATGTTGCTTAAGCATGTCCGCCCAGGTCGTGATGGGAGGAGCATCGCCGGCCAGGCCAGCCGAGGCGGGCTTGGCGGCAATGTCCTTCACTGCCTGGGCGGTGAGGCCTGCTGTGTTCTGCAAGACCTCGATGGCGATTGCATTATCCTTGAGGCGCTGGTCGATGTCGCGGAGCTGGGCGGTGATGGAGGCGGAGGGGGGGGGGGCCGGGGTGGAGGCGAGGAGGGTGGCGGTGGCGGTGGGGATGGTGGGAAGCTCAGCAGCCAGCGTGCCGCCAAGTGCCGCCACATCTGCGGCAAGAGGGGTCACGTGCTGCTCGAAAGCTTCCTTGAGGAGGGTGCGGATGGTGGCTTCGGTGGGGAAGGTGGAGGGGGGCGGGGGGGAAGCCCAGAGCGCGGATTCGGAGCGTCCAGCAAGGGAGCAGAGGGCGAAGCGTTGAAGCTTGGGGCGACTCATGCGGTGGAGGATTGGGAGAGCCTCGGCGGGGTCGGCAAGCTGGCCATTAGCAGGCCAGCGGCCGCGGTTGTGGGACGTGAAGTGCACGCACAGGGTTAGAAGCGAGGCGTGATTGCCGGAAAACACGTCGTCCATGAAGGCGCCTACGCCTTGGCGCCAGTAGCTGGGGTCGTTGGCGTCAAAGGAGCGCTCTTCCCAGGGCGGCTCAGCAGAGCGACTGCGCTTGGGGTCAGGCGAGGCAGATGGCGAGGCAAGCCCGGGAGGCTGGGCGAGCACCAGTGCACGACTAGTGTCACCGTTGCCATCTGGGCCGGGGGGCGAAGCTGCAGCCGAAGCTGCAGGCGTATTTTCATTGCCGAGCGCAGCCGCCAGGCTGCGTTGCGTCGAGAGGCGTTTGCTCATCGTATATTGCGTAATAGCGTCGGAAAATTATATCAGCATGTGCGTCTTAGAAAGACGAAGCGATTGTGATATTCACAGCTGAATTCGGCGCTCAAACGTGAAAGTTATGAGCTCCGACAGCCATGGCTACCTCGTGGCTCGTGGCTCGTGGCTCGTGGCTCGTGGCTCAAAATTTTATCAATGCTACTGTGTTATTTTTGTTATTCTCGCCATGCAGGTATCTGAGTGTTCTGGGAGAACTAATAAGAGAATGAGCCGCGAAGGTGAGGAAAACCTGAAATCTTTTCGTCCTTATTGGGGTCTCTCTGCAGCTAGACCATTTATGACCACAAGCAATAGCTTAAATTCATGGGTCTCGCTGCAGCTAGACCCTCTTTATGGTTGCTATAAAATTAATGAATCAGAAGTCTGTGATTTAACAATCGCACGCCGCAATGAAGGGTCTAGCTGCAGCGAGACCCCAATCTTGGTCGGGGTATGCTAAGTTCACCACATCAGGTAATCTTTTCGTCTAACGGAAAAAGCCCCTCTAAGGGTCTAGCTGCAGCTAGACCCCAATCGTGGTAAAAAATGATACACTTTCAAACTTTGTCTGTAATTGTCGCTTTTCCCAACGATACTCGATTTGCATGGATTTCGTTGTGCCGGTCGTCATGGCATGCAGCACGCGAACGGGTGGGAGTTTTCGCTCTTGCGTCCGGTCGTCCAGGATTCAGTGCAATTAAGTTGAACACCGGGACGAAGCAGCCAACTGGCGCAAAAAGGGTTTTCGGAGATGAGAACCAGAATCCAGCGCAGCCTGAAGCCAAGGAAGTCAAGCGGCCGGGAGAATACAAGAAATCAAAGAGGGTTATTGGGGAATATTTCGCTGACCAGGCGTTTGAAGCGGCTCAGGCGATGACAAAACCCGAGGGGCGGGGGCCGGCTTTCGACCAGATGATTGCTGGCTTTAACTCTAGGGCCGCTGAACTAGGTCACGGGCTGTATCATGATGAGGCGAAAAAGCTTTACAATCAGGAGCGGATGGCAGAACTGAACAGGTTGTGGGTGGCTCGGATTAACGGCTTTTTTGATGGTCTGACCAAAAGCGACGCAGACAGAGACGTCAGGATGGTGCTGATGTCCACGCTTTACTGTGGTGACGACTTGGAGAAGGAGTTTTCGGCCGCGGAGTTGGAGAACCTGACGGGGATGGACGCCAAGAAGATTCGCGGAATTCGCGCGATTCGAAGGCAGCAGAAGTTGGACTACCTCAGACAGGCGCAGGCTCGCAAGGGGCGCCTGTTATATTATAGGTTTCAGCTCGCAGTCACATGGAAATAATTAATGATTGTGTGCCGGTACTTAGCCATTTTGTGGTTCGAGGCGTTCGGGTTAATTCGGCGCATTGGGACTTAGCCGTTTTGAGGTTCGGCTGAATTTTGGCTTGTGTGATCCACAACGATTTAAGTTACGCTGTGTGCGTTATGCCTCGTGAGTTACGCCCTAGACTTTGGCTGTGAGGCACTGGTCCGGTACTGAGGTGCGGACTAGGATTCTGGGTACTGCCGGCTGGCGTGACAAGTGGCGAGATACTGGTGTGTGTCGATTGGTCGGTACTCGGCTGGTGTGTTGTAACGGAGATGTGTAACGGAGATGCGTTCCCAGGCTTGCGTCGGTGCCTAGCGCCGCAGGCTAGCCTAGCCGCCTGACAGACGATGATGATCCAAAAGCCAGCATTGTGTTGCGGCGGTCCAACGGTTGTTGCTGCTATGCTGGCAATGGCTATGGTTGCGCTGGTAAATTAAGCTGGGGGCTTGGCTCTGAGTTTGTAACCTGATTACCGTAAAATTATCATTTAATAAAATTCGAACTCGATTTTAACATGTACTAGGACGGGGTTAATTAATAAGGAAAAACGTAGCAATGTCGGATCAAGAACAAGAAGAGACGGATTCGAGAAAGCGTACTGGGTGGAAGGATTTAAGAAATGAGAAGAATTTGATAGAGCTGTGCAAAACACGAGTCGGGACAGTTCCTCTTGATGCGGCAGTGACATTGGTAGAGGATTTCTGTGACAGGTTTGAGGCGTTTGTGGCGGATCATGCAGATAAAACCGAGGATCTGTATGGGCTATTCCGGGATGCCGGAATGTTTAGAGCCGACAACGCCATTCTAGTAAATTGCCTGCGCTCCTGCCGTGACGAGAAAATCGAGGGCGCTGCAATTGGAGGTAGGTTGCGTGCAGCACTTCTTGAATCGAAAGCATCTGCCAAGTCTCGTCATGTTGGCATTTATAATTGGGTGCCGAAGCGTCCCTACACACTCGACCTTCTCGCTTTGAGAAATGCGAGAAACGAGAGTGTAAAGGATGGCATTCCGGTGGTGGAACTGGCGGTGGTGGACCGTTATGTTCGCAATGCCAAGGACCTTAATTTCCAGAATGCCATGGCAGCTCTCAAGCGTGAGAAAGCCGAGGATGATCTCAATAAGGCGATTGAGGTTATCACGGGCATTGTCGAGGGTGAGGAGAGGGACATGGTGGCCCAACTGCGGGCCCAAGGTAAGCTCAATGAGCTGGGTCTGATTTCCCCTGCATTACCGCCTGTCGCTGTGAATTCCATTCCTTCTTCTGGTGGTGCCCAAGGTGGTGCTGCTAAAGCGCCGGATGGGGGCAAGGTGGCCGCCATTGCGGGCGGTGGTGGCTCTAGCGGCGCGGGGCCCAGCGGGCCTCGGGGCAATGGGGGCCCGATGCGTAGGGGCAATAAGGGCAGCTTCAGCCGAGCGCAGCGCATGCCTGGGAAGCGATGGCAGCAAGGTAGACAGCAGCCATACCCGCAGCAGCAGCAGCATGCACAACAGCCTGCAGCTGCGTCGCCGTATCAGCAGCAACAGCGCTCGCAGCAGCAGCAGCAGCAACAGCAGCAGCAGCGTGCACAGCCGGCGGTGCATGGGGCATGCTTTGTGTGTGGGAAGTCGGGACACATGGCAGCCAATTGCTATCACAGGCACAAGGACACTCTCCAGGCACGCAGCAACGCCAACTCGCAAGCACCAGCGGTGTGTCACAGGTGTGGGCAGCCAGGGCACTTTGCGAGGGACACTCACCTGTGCCCAGCGGCCCAGGGCGGTGGCCGTAGGTGACTAGGTGAGGTTGGCATGCGGGCTGGTGCAGGGGAGGCCAGCTCGACCCCCCAGGTGTACTCACCCTACCTGGGTGCTCAGGTGGCGGTGCTAGCAGGCACTAGGGAGAAGGGGGGCCACCTGGAGCATGGGACAGCTGCAGAAGGGGGAAGGGCAGTGTCTCAGGGGATGGGGAATGAGTGGGTTGGAGGCGCTGCAGGGGGGCACACCGCAGCGGGCGGGCCGCCGGTAGGTGGTACCTCACCAGACCCTAGTTCAGCACATGTGAATGGTGCGGCGTGCGGTGAGGCAGCCGGGTCGCTCAGTGTACTTAACATGGCCACACGGTTACACAAAGCACTAGGGCATGGGCATGCGGGTGAGGAGTGGGCAGCCATGCTAGGGTTACAGACTTAGTGGATATGTGCAAGCAGGTGTGGTTAAGGTGTCGCAAATGTCAGGAGCGGGCACCTAAACCGCACAAGTTCCATGCACGTAGGCCAGAGTTTGAGCGAGGTGTGGTGCAGTGTGATGTATTCATGTATGACGACAGAGACTACGTGCTTGCAGTGGGCAGGTTCTCCAGGTACAAGGTCATGGTGCCACTTGAGCGCAAGCTGAAGGAGCACTTGTGTGATGCATTGCGTCTCCTCAGGTCCAAGTTTGGTGTGGCATCTGTGTTGGAGTGCGATCAGCAGTTTGAGTGCTGTGTGGGTGAGCCGGGTGTGGGGAAGATAGAACTTGCTGGGGTAGCTGACCACGAGCACCAGGGTCTTGTCGAGCGCCACATACAGACATCGAAGCAGGTGATGGCATGCATGGAGAAGATGAGAACAGGCTCGTATCGTGAGAGGCTGGTGATCTGCAATGAGATAGAGCAATGTCTCAACAACCGTGTAATGGTCAAGGTGTTGGGTGGGCAGGTGGCAGTCACGCCTAAGGGAGTGGAGATGGGCTTGTTGTCACCTGAGGCTGTGGAAGAGTACAGGGATTATTTGAGCGATCGTTACGTGCGCATGGTAAAGATGGACCTGCGACGTGGACCTGCGACGTGGACAGGTTTATGTGCCGTGCGTGAACGCCAGGGTCTGGGCCTACGCGGAGGGCAGTCATGGAAAACGGGGCCTATGGAGAGGTCCCGGTGTGGTCAAGGAGATCGATCCTGATCACATGCTTGCTTCGGTAGCGCTAGAGGACAGTTGCTACGACAAGCTGCTAGCGTGGAAACACCTGCGCCCCTACTATGACGGGCTGGGGCCGCCAGACCCACCCGCTGAGGAAGGTGTTAGGGACCCCAGTGTGCAGGCTGGGGGTGAGGCGGGGGATCCCGGGGCTGCAGGGGGGGTGAGGGAGGGGGGTGGGCCTGATCAACCTACTCGCTCCCTTTCGCCGGAAGCTGGGTTGCCACCTTCCAAGGGCGGTCCCGCTAGCGTGGGGTCGGGCGGTTCGGGGGTTGCCCCAGCCGTTGACGACCAGGAGAAGCAGCGCGCCGCGGTACTAGCCCGCCTAGTGGAGCGCCTGCAGGAAGCTCGACGCGCTGCCACGGTGGGCGAGCAGCGGCAGTTGGGGGGCAACATCTCGCGGGCCGGCAAGGAGCGGGTGGCCGAAGGTGGGATGGTACCACGGTCCGGTGAGGCGGGTGAGCCAGCCGAAGGTGGGGTTGCACGGGCCGGCGATGCTGGGGCATTGACCGCAGGTGCGGGGCAGCAGGCTGGTGGCGTTGGCGGGTTGGCCGACGCGGGGCCTATATTGCCGAGTGAGGGCGACAGCCCCATGGACGACAGCGAGGCTGTCGAGGAGAGAGGTGAGCCAGGTGAGCTGGTGGCTGCGGTCTCTAAGCTTGCCAACTGGTATTCGGACGGGCTGGGTAGTTGTCGATTGGAAGTGGACACTGACGCGGTGGTGTGCTTGCTGGGTGAGGGAGTAGCCAGGCATCTGCCGTGCACTGCGTCCAGGTGGAGGTATGTGGAGGACTTCTCCGGGTTAGTGAGGATGCCGGTGCGGGGTGAGGTAATGCTGACGATCTTGGGGAGAGAGACGCCGTTTTGCGTGCTCGAGGGGTATGATGGACCCGCCATTTTGGGACTTCCTTTCCTGGACCATCCTGATGTGCGGATTCAGAGCTCATTGCTAACCCGAGTAGGTCACGGGTCGATAGAGCTACAGTCTTACAAGTCAGTCGAGCCTCTCAGTCGCATTTGCAGCACAGTGGCTAGGCTAGCAGCACTGTCGGGTACGGAGGGTGTAGCGTGGGGCGCTGATCTCCCGCCAGCTGCTGACCTGTTATGCCTGCATTACTGCATCCCAACAGCCTAGGAATCACTGAGAGGGACATAGCCGCACATTCCCCGATCACATTCCCTGAGCTTGTACTGCAGATGTCAACGCCTAGTGGGTTCTCGAGCTGGTGGTGTGCATTCCGTAAGGCACTTGAGGAGTGGCAGGGCTACGGGGTGTATGAACCGCTTGACACGGTGCCGAAGGGGGCTAGGGTGCTTCCGCTGAAGATGGTGCTGTCCCACAAGGTGAAGGCAGGTGTGGAGATCTGCTACGTGAGGCCGGTATCACAAGAGTTTGCAGGTACTAGCCCGCTGGCCAAGGAGGAGCTCTACACCCCAGGGATGGCATGGGACACGTTCAGGATGGTTAGCATGATTTTTCTTAGCTTTCTGGACGAAGGCAAGGACTACGCGTGTGCGTCCATTGATGTCAAGCGCGCATTCCCTAACTCTAGCGAGGAAGTGGCGCAAGAGGTGTGGGAGGGTACTCCGCCTCTAGTGGTGCAGACGCCGCCGTTCTGGAAGGAGGTGGTCACGTCTGAGTTCATGGGTCTGTGCAAGGCTATAGAGGGTCTGCAGAGCGCGTCGATTGTTTGGAGGATAACCCTCATGCGTGCGTTGGGTGAGATCGCAGAGTTTGAGGTATCTCCCTACGACCCATCGTTGTTCGTGGCGCGGATGCCGTCTGGTCCTATGTTTGTACAACTGCATGGGGATGACTTGCGTGTCATTGCTTCGCGGTCAGCCTTGCATGCATTCTATGCTGACATTGGGCGGCGGTTCCCAGTGGGTGAGTTGCAGCAATTGGGGCCGCAGACGCCACGGGTGTTTTGCGGGGTGGTGCAAACCCTGCGGGTGGTGTCGGGTAAGCACCGGATGCACTTGGGTATTCCTGACAAGTACAGGGAGGAGCTCATGCGCGATGTGGAGGAGTTGTGCGCCAAGGGTTTGTGGAGCAGATTGCGTGGCAAGCTCGGTGGATGGCAGCGGTGTGTGGGCCTGACCTGCTGGTGTTAAGTAGGACTGTGGATGAGGTGTTGGCTCTCGTTTCTCCGTCTGTGATCAAGCAGTATGTTGCTGAGAGCCAGGGTGTAGTACTTTCTGGTTTGTCTCTTTCTCAGCCGATTGTGTTGCATTGCTTTGCTGACACGTCTGGCGAGGGCAGGGAGCTCACCAAGACGAGAGCTCGCATGGGCGGCTTGTTTGTGCTCTCCAACCCCAAGGGCAATGGTTCGCTCTGTGGGTGGTACTCTAGGTTGTGCCGCAGGGTGGCAGTTGGATCGGATACCAATGAGTGTCGCGGGGTGTGTGAGTGCATCAAGGCGTCCCTGTATCTAGAGCAATTTCTGCGCTGGATGGGCAAGTGGCTGGATGCTCGTTTGGTACTGACCACGACTGTGCATACCGACAGTCAGCCGCTTGTGAGTTTCATTCTCAACAGCCTGTCCAGGACGCGCGACCTGGATTTCCTACTACTCAAGGAACTGTCATACGCAGTGAGCGTGCTTCATCTACCTGGGAAGCTCAACCCGGCTGATGCGCTGACCAAGCTGTTTGCTGGGGCGCGCGACCAGTATCGCCTCCTGCGGATGGTCATGGGGGGCTCTCTCGGGGATCTGCAAGGACTGCTGGAGGGTTTGATGTAGATCTGGGCAATGGACCATGTGGCATGAGAATTTCAGGCTGGCAGGCGTTGGGACGCATTACATGTGGGCTGGGAATGACCCCTGGATCGAGCCCATCTCAGGATGACCCAGTACGGTTGGATAACTCTATCTTGGTGGGGATGTACCTGATGGGATGGTCCTGGGTTGAGGACCTGATCGGAGGCGGGGACTGTGGTTGGTGATGTGTGAAAGTCCGTGGGTTCAGGGTGTGGTTGGTGTTGGAGCCGAGGGTGGTCTTTTGATCAGTCTTGTATTCTCGCTTGCTTACTTGACTTACTGACAGATGCTGGTTGTACTACCAGGGCGTGAATGGGCGCCAAGTGAGGGGTGCGGACTCCCCTAGTACATAGCGTCCTGTGTTAGTGCTTCCTGGTGAGGTGTCTGTCGGTTACTCTCGAGCTGAGTGAGATAATGATTGGTGGGATGTGTGACTGCTCGGGAAAAAGCGGCTGGTGTTATATTATAGGTTTCAGCTCGCAGTCACATGGAAATAATTAATGATTGTGTGCCGGTACTTAGCCATTTTGTGGTTCGAGGCGTTCGGGTTAATTCGGCGCATTGGGACTTAGCCGTTTTGAGGTTCGGCTGAATTTTGGCTTGTGTGATCCACAACGATTTAAGTTACGCTGTGTGCGTTATGCCTCGTGAGTTACGCCCTAGACTTTGGCTGTGAGGCACTGGTCCGGTACTGAGGTGCGGACTAGGATTCTGGGTACTGCCGGCTGGCGTGACAAGTGGCGAGATACTGGTGTGTGTCGATTGGTCGGTACTCGGCTGGTGTGTTGTAACGGAGATGTGTAACGGAGATGCGTTCCCAGGCTTGCGTCGGTGCCTAGCGCCGCAGGCTAGCCTAGCCGCCTGACAGACGATGATGATCCAAAAGCCAGCATTGTGTTGCGGCGGTCCAACGGTTGTTGCTGCTATGCTGGCAATGGCTATGGTTGCGCTGGTAAATTAAGCTGGGGGCTTGGCTCTGAGTTTGTAACCTGATTACCGTAAAATTATCATTTAATAAAATTCGAACTCGATTTTAACAGCGCCCTTTGCCGCAATTTGTGATTGACGCGATAGTGGACGCGTGGATGCACGATGATGAGTCGCGCGCCTCCTCCCAGATGAAGGATGTCAAGCGCACTTACAGCAGGGAGGGTCATGGCAATCGCGGGGTGCTCGTCGCCGTTGAGGGAGCGCGCTATTACATGACCTCCAAGGAGGACATGTACAATCACTTTCTCGAAAAGCACGCGTACTGGAACAAAAGGAGTGACCAGTATGATAAGGACGTGGGCATTCACGTGGGCTACACGACCTTCTGCAAATACGCGCCCGATTGCATCAAGGGCAAGTGGAAGGAGAGGAACCTGTGCGCGTGTGAGAAGCACGTCACCATGCAGTCGGCCATGGGGGCGTGGACCAAGCACTGCAATGCGAACCACGGCAAGAACTGCAAGTGTGGCGCGGAGTGTGCGGGATGCTCCAAGTACAGACAGCCGGACGGTACTTGCGGAATGTGGAAAGCCATTCACTCGACGGACTGGATCAAGCACTTTCACTGCCCGGTGTCCGCCGAGACTGACGGCAGGGATAACGGGCTGCGTGAAGGGGGCGGAATGGGCGGGGGGATGGAAGAGGGGGAGGGGGAAGATGAATGGCGGGGACGGGACCTGGAAGACCTCGACATTTCTGAGAGGCTGGTGGAGGACGAAGATGGGGTGCCGAGGACGGAGAGGGTTCACCGCATACTGAAGATGGCGTGTGTGGAGGGGTTCTGTCCTGAGGAATCATGCGGCATCCATAATAACTGGGTGCAGTGTGATCGGGACAAGAATTCCACGGAGATTCTGAATTGGTTCAAGTTCGAGATGGTGGAGCAGACTGTGACCCGAGGGGTGAGGGTGAGTAGGTTTCGAATTTATTTCTCCGTTAAAATGTCGTTGACTTTTTGTTTTTGTGACCTATAGCTGCAGCGAGACCCTTTGTGAGTTGCAGTTATCTGATCGAAATGCGATTTTATTGCAAATCGAAACTGTCTGCGGACCTTTGCGAAACAGGGCGAGACCGATGGCAGGGCGGCGAAGAAGGTGAAGCGGCCCGAGCAAGTCCAAATGAGGTCCACCCCAGCTGAGCTGCGGGACGAGATTCTTAAGAGGTGGGACAAGTTCACCGTGCACTGCTTTACGGCCTGGTCGCAGGCGGATACAATCAAGGATCGGGAGAAGAATCTGAGAGAGGGGGACGTGCTCGTGCACGGCGACTGGGCCGAGAACTACGAGAACAGCAGCTACGTCCAACTGCAGTCGCAGTACTTCCACAAGCGCAGCCACATCCTGATGCCCATGATCGTGCGTTATCGGCTCAACGGCGAGCTGGAAAAGCGCGTCTTCTTTTTCCTGGGGGATTCCAGTATCAAGCGGGGCGAGCGCGCACTCGTATACGCTCTTCGCAAGATTCTGGAAACCCTGCGGGTAGAAGTAGGGGTAGAGGTGCGAAACCTGTACATGTGCTCGGACAACTGCGCGGTGCAGTTTAAGTCCAGGTACGTGATTAACCAGATTAACGGTCTGCTCATGGGGGATCCCGACCTGCAGGCCTTTGAGTTCCACTACATGGGGGAGCAGCATGGGAAGGGGGAGGTGGATGGTCAAGGAGCGAAGTGCAAGTGCGTCTTGAGGGAAATGCAGAGGATTCCCGAAAACCAGCACATACTTGAGACCCACCAGCTAGTCGCCTACTTGAACCAGAACTGGCAGGGCGGCAAGACATCGAGCAGGGAGTCGGCCCGCGCGCGGGCCGAGAACGTCACTCGCCACTTCTTCCTTTTACCCCCGGTACGGAATTTTGTGTTATTTCAGGTTTTAAGACGTCAACTGCCGCTGTTCTATAAAAATTCAAACCCAATAAAGGTATCTCTGCAGAGAGACCCTATATACTGTCCATGGGTTGCTTTTCTTTTAGGTATGAAATTTCGCTTGTTCTTTCGGTATGAAGGGGTCTCTCTGCAGCTATACCCTGTGTCGAATTTCGATCACTTGATATCTTGTCGTACGTTGTTATTATGATTCGAATGGGGTCTCTCTGCAGCTATACCCTGTGTCGAATTTTGATCACTTGATATCTTGTCGTACGTTGTTATTATGATTCGAATGGGGTCTCTCTGCAGCTATACCCTGTGTCGAATTTTGATCACTTGATGTCTTGTCGTTAATTTTTTTTTTAAGGGGTCTCTCTGCAGCTATACCCTGTTTTATTGGTTTTTGGTCAATTTTGCTAATTTGAACGGTATTCTTTTTGTCCTAACTATTTGATGACAGGACGTCGAGTCCGGCCGACGCGCGGAGGTTGAGGAGGTGCCTGGCATCAAGAAGGCGCATTGGTGGCGACTGGACAAGTCCGACCCTGGCCTTTTGATGATTAGGCGCTATTCCTGCTACTGTCCGCCCTGTTTGGCTGGGCGGTTTGAGGGATGTCTAAGCGAGTGGTCGTTTATCATCGAGTTCAATGATGCAGGAAGCTCGATGAAAACTGTCCGTTTGCTGCCACCGAGCCAGCCCAACCCTCCGGTTCGCATGGTGACGCGGGGGGAGCAGCTGAAGGACAAGCGGGAGGCGATGGGCCGGCAGATGAGACTCCACGACTATGTGGCAGTTCCATCGGACAAGGACACGGATCACGATCCCATCCACCCGTTCTGGTTGGCTGAGGTTGTAAGCGAAGCCGGGCCGATCGTGTTAGACGAGAACTTCGAGAGGTGGGTCGAGGGCCGGAACGGACGGGAGAAGGAGCTGTTCCTCGCCGGGAACGGCATTCTTCCCGTTCGGATTTGGAAGCGGGATAAGCATGACCCCCTGCATTTCACGCTCAACGTTGAGGATTGGCCACCGTCACGCCAGCCCGAGCTTGTGAATTGCTATCTCTGCGTCGCTCCGGCTCTCCGGCTAGAAGCACGCGTGCGCAGCGACGGAATGTGTGCCGACATCAGGATGAGCAAGGAGCTCGACAAGTGGCTTACTGCGCTGGTGATCAAGGATGAAGCCCCGGAGGGGCCGGCACCGACTTAAACAAGAAATTGGGGTCTCGCTGCGGGTAGACGACGCCCTAGTTTCGGCTCGTATTATATCTTTAGAGTGGGGCTTCAGTAGGGTGTAAAAAGGTGGCCGCATATATTGTATATATTTTTCGAGATCTTTCTGTGGTCAAGTTTAAGGGTAGTTGATAATTTTTTGCGGCCTTCAATTAACAGTTATTTTTTACTGCAACATAATTTTATGCTGTATATTTAAATAATGATAAGGATTTCGATATTTTTTTGCACAATCTATTCGACATTTGTTTCTGCATGTCGAGAATTTATTGCTCCACCCCCACAAAAAAAATCGTTCCGGAACTGTTCGAAGCGAATAGCACTGACAGGATTCGAACCCGGGTCCACCTTAATGTTCGGAGTGAGGTAGGCCAGCCATCATGTTCCGCACTCAAATCTGGCTCGGGTCCGATCCCTTCCATTGCTCTTCGCTTCGAACAGCTCCGGAACAAGTTAGGTGTGGGGTTGGAGCAATAAATACTTATTTGCCGGGCGCAGTTGTCATTCCGCCTAGTACAATTGCGTCACTAGTACAATTTTTGTCTGGGTACGGTACGAACCAATAACGCAATATTTAGTATCTAATCGCCGCTGCTCTTGCTGAATTTTATCCGGAAGCTGAAAAAGGTGTCCGGTGAAGCGAATACTAGTGACTGGTGGTCGTGCCCTTCCATTACTCCTTATCGACAAATTTTGGGTTCTACCTGCAGTTATAACCCTTGCGCGTCTGGCTGTCGGGGTCACCAATTTCCTGTCGATTGCAAGCAGCCAAGCTTGCCGAAATTTAACACTGTCACAAATGGAGCAGAGCAATATTTTCGGTTCTCAGCATACCTATGTGATGGTCGACAAAAATGAGCACGCTGCAAACATCAGAATTGATGTAGAGTTGCTCGGACCTTCTGCACAGTGGGGTGCAGGTGTCATTGCGTTCGGCAATGGCATGATCGATCTGGTGCCACCCGATTCAGATTTGAACCCTGCTTACCAATGCGTGCCTGACAATCAGGCGAGAGTGGTGGTGGAGAGCACGGAAATTCCGGGCTCTCCCAATGTATCAATGATGCGCCTGAGGGCCGAGGCCCAGCAGGAGTTCCTGGCTGCTGCGGAGAACGGCGGGGCCAAGTGGAACACCAAAATGTATACAGGCGAGCCTCCCAACTACAGGGGAGACCAGTACCAGGGAGTGTACTCCTTCGGCGATTTTGACATCGACGGATGGGGCACCTTTTTCTAGGCGCAATGCCTAAGTTGTCAAATACTCCGACAATGTCAAAATTGAGAATGATAAAATTACGGACATGTGCACATATATGTACTGATTCAATAAAAAATTTCGGCAATTTTGTTCCCGGCATTGATAATCAAAAGCTGCTAGCAAGCCAAGGACTTCAAAAGTGGCAATAGATCGATGTAGGTCGTCGATAAACTTGTCTAGTCGTCATATTTCGGTCGCAAAATTCGTGCGTGGCCTGCCGGCATCGGACAAAGTGCACGCAACAGCAGGAGTCGGTTGAGTTCGAAGCACGGCAGACAAAAAATTTCGGCGCAAAGTCCGTCGGGCGAAAAATTCGCTCGGCTGCCAAATTTTCGGCAAGAATTTCGGCGCAATGTCCGGTTTTCGGACGATTGAAATTAGCGTTTTTTTCTTGCAAAAATCTACCCCATTCCGCGTGGGACCACCCCCCGCTCCAAGAGCGCCATCAAGATCTTCTTCAGCTCCACCAGCTCAACTGGACCCATGCGGTACATGGGGGAGGACGTGGGACCATAGCCCTCCTTCACCTGGATGCGGTGGAGCACTGAGCGGTGCGGAGGAAACTCCTGCTTGCTTTCGTCAAAGAGCTCCTCTCGTTGCGCTAGAACCGCGTTATAACGCTCCGTCTCCTCGGGTGTAAACCCCACGCCGAACCTCTATGTTGGAGAGGTCAAGACGGTACATGTAGTACTCCTTGCCTCGACGCAGCTTACTCTCCAGTGACTTGAGGCTCATGAGGATCTGCGAGGTGTTGCGGGGCTGGGTGACTTCCCGCTCGTGCGTGATGTTATGCACGTCGGGGCCCTGCACTTGGTATTCGCTGACAGGGCTCCAAAAGGAACCGTCAGGGAACCACACCACGCGACGCCGAATGCTAATGTCCACATCCTGCGCGTCCAGCCAGTCGATGCCGATGATGATGTCGGCAGCTCCCAGCGGTGCGACCGTGGCTGTGAGCTCCACAGGGATGCCTTGAATCACAGCCTTGATATCAACCCGACCAGGCGAGGGGCTCTTGCGACCATCTGAATAGGTCACATTCACCACTGTCGCATGTGGCCGGATGTCGTATCCTGCGCGACGCGCCAATGCCTCGTTGATGAACGACGTAGACGCACCCGTGTCCACCATGAACTGCACGTCCATGACGGTCTTGTCCTTGAGGTAGGGGTCTAATGCTGATCCCGGTACAGCCAGACCTCCCCTAAACAGGAGCAAGTTGCGGGTACCAGCCGGAGTTGCGCGCGTAGGCTGGTCGGAGCTCGCTGCGCTACCCGTGGCCGGCTGCGTGCTTGGGGCAGAGTTCTCGCCCAAGGATGCATCCGCACTTGTATTCGCTACAAGCGGGGTGCGACTATCTACTGGAACGACTGATTCTGCGCCCGCGCTGGTATTCGCTACCAACGGGGTGTCCTTATCTAAGCTGTCTATCTCAGTGCCCGACGTTATTGACTTGCGCTACTCTATCTACCTGTCCTACATCTACCTCTATCCGTGTAGGCAGGGACACTACGCACGAGGAACGGAGGGCCGGGAGACCGCCTCGTTTGACCGCCTGGTCCACTCTTCCCCCTCTACCTCATCCTCCTCGTCGCCATGCCCATAGCCGGCGACCGCCTTGCCATCCATAACCCGCGAGGCGCCATTACCCGAGTCCTGTTGCTGTGAGAACAACTCATTCAACTCGCGGTTCACCCGCTGGAACGAAGGACCCATAGCGCGGGGCGTCTGGTGCTGCGTGGGACGCTGCCGGGCGTCCTGCAACTTGGCTGCGCGCTCGCCCGCGTTGCGAGGCCGGTCTGGGCGCCGTGCTTGTTCCGGGCGCTTACCGAAGGCAGGCCCGGAGAAACGGGGTGACGTCTGCTCGTCGCCACGATCGCGATCCCGTGGTAGTCGCGTGCAGTCCTTCTTGAGATGACCGACCTCGCCGCACCGGAAGCATCGCGCCTTGGACGCATCGATTGCATTGACCTGGGGCGCTTCATACTCGCCGTCCTCCTGCTCGTGGTCGATAATGTCCTCAGAGGACCCATCTTGGTCCACCGTACACTAGGAAGTCAGGATTGAGAAAACTGAGAAACCCTGAGAAAAATTGAGAAAAACCTGAGAAGAGCCGAGAAAAACTGAGAAGTAACTGAGAAGAGCTGAGAAGAGCTGAGAAGTTCCTGAGAAAAACTGAGAATAACCTGAGAAAAGGGGGTGAGAAAAATTGAGAAGAGCTGAGAAGAAATTGAGAATTTGAAAATCTGAGAAAAGTGAGACTTCACTCGGACTGAGAAAAGTGAGAAATCACAAGAACTGAGAAAACTGAAAAACCACAAGAGAGTGAAAAACAGATTATGAGAGCGGCAAGCACTGCCAACATAATTTCAGCAAGGCAATCAAGGAAACAGTTTTTTTTAATTAAAAAATAATTTATTTACGTATGAAAGCCGTCCTTTTGTGCATTGATTTCTTGACATGGCCCTGCCATAAACTCGTCTAATTCTCTAGCTTGCTGCAATTTTTTCAAAGAAGATGACTACAACTATGTTGCCATGGCTGTCTTTCACAAGGCCGCTTGCATAGCTTGATGCCCCGAATTGAAGATGTCGGTGCCGTTTGTATGCGCCACAAACTGAAAAGAATGCAAAACAAAAGCAGAACACAGGAATGGAAAATCAGCACGTGTAGAACACGATTCATGACCCAATACTCACTTTTATGGCAAAGCAGCCCATACACATGAATCACACCATGCACCAGATGTCACACGAGCAAGCCACGACATTGTCGTCGGATCATAAAGCAACAAACGTGAAAATGATAGCGGCCCAAATCTGAGATTCCGCCGAACACAGAAAATAAGAAGGCTCAGAAGCTACCAGCAAGGGATCGAACATAGGACCTTAGGCATGATTTCATGCAGCAAATGTGTAGAACACGATTTATGACCCAACAGTCACTCTTATGGCAAAGCAGCCCATACACATGAATCACACCATGCACCAGATGTCACACGAGCAAGCCACGACATTGTCGTCGGATCAGAAAGCAATAAACGTGAAAACGATAGCGGCCCAAATCTGAGATTCCGCCGAACACAGAAAATAAGAAAGCTCAGAAGCTACCAGCAAGGGATCGAACATAGGACCTTAGGCATGATTTCATGCAGCGAATGTGTAGAACACGATTTATGACCTAGACCCAACACTCACTCTTATGGCAGAGCAACCCATACCCATGAATCACACCATGCCCCAGATGTCACACGAGCAAGCCACGACATTGTCGTCGGATCAGAAAGCAATAAACGTGAAAACGATAGCGGCCCAAACCATGAGATTCCGCGGAACACAGAAAATAAGAAAGCTCAGAAGCTACCAGCAAGGGATCGAACATAGGACCTTTGGCATGATTTCGGGGCTGTGTGAGTCTCCAGATCCGAAGGCATCTCACTTAATTAACGTTTCGAAACATGCAGCCAAACTGCGAAAACCTCTTACCGGAGGGAGTCGCCAATATCAAGGAGACAACCAGCGCAGGCCAGAAATCGGGAGAATCCGGACCATGGTAGCTCGAGCCTGCCGTTATCTTGTCCGCGTTTTCGAGTCGTGCAGGATTATGAATATGAATGGAGATGGAAATGTGTAGCCTTGTGCATTGAAATTATGGCTGGCTGACGTGTAGAGCGACGAGATGACCTACTGTAGTCGGTGGGGCCGGAAACAGCTTGCTTGATTGTGTTTCTCGTGGGGAATGAGTCCAACGACTACTTTCTCTGGGCGGCAAACTGCGGCAAATTGAACGCAAGCCTCATCTTGAATTTTTGACCGTCGAAATGTAACGATCCGACGACTTCTGCAGTACGTAATTTTCTGTTGCGGAAGAGCCGTTGGGCCGGTTCCCGACGCGGGCGACCAGTGGTTTGCATTAAGTTAACTTACCTGAAGTTCTCCAACAGAAATGACCCAAGCCGCATGATGGCACTCATCGACGGCCTCAGTCTATTGACGCGTCGGCCCGATTTTGGCGGCACCCAATTTGACCCCAACGGCACCTACCGACAAATACATACGTTTCATGCGCACCACGACCCCTTTGAGCTCTGCTATGGCGGTGGTGCTGTGGGGCCCGCATCAGACTGGGGGCCCTTATCTGCTATGGCGGTGCTGCCGTTGGGCCCGCATCAGACTGCAGGCCCTTTATGCTGGCGGGCCCTTAATGCATGTCACTTATTTATTCTTGTGCATACAAATATGAAGCAATGAAGTCCTATGTTCGATTCCTTGCTGGTAGCTTCTAGGCTTTCTTACTTTCTGTACGTGCTCCGCGGAATCTCAGATTTGGGCAGCTAGCGTTTTCACGTTGGTTGCTTTCTGACGACAATGAAGCAATGAAGTCGTGTCCTCCGGATTTTTGCATTTGCACCGTGTGCGTTCTTGGACGTTTGGAAACATGCATGGCATATGGCTAATGTAATGACTGACTAGCTAGACCGTTTCAGTGGTTTTTCATTTGCGGGTATTTCCTCGTAAATGGTAGGAAAGCGATCGCAGCAATGGTTCTCACCACTAGACACTCCCGGCCAGTGAAGCTCGAAAAACACGCCCTGATCAAGCAAGCTGTTTCCGGCCCCACTGTACAGGTCATCTTACAGTCGCTCTTTGCGTAAGCCAGCCATAATTTCAAGGAACAAGGCTACACATTTGCATACGCTTTTCTTGGTTATCGGTGTGCCTTTGTTTGAATGCAGGGGGGTCGCTGTGCCGACACATCGCGTTCAACGTGCTGGGCATCTAATGAGGGATCTGGGCGACAGTTAGTCTCCATGCAACAGCTACCTGTCATCGTGCGGCCTCGGGCCAACGGTCTGCACCCAACGGTCACTGGCGGCGCAGCCAGTGAGAGGAACGTTGATAAAGGGTAAACCTATTTTCTAATGAACCAAGCAATTCATTGCTCACAGCCTTCAGTGTTCTCAAGCAATATATCCCACCGCAATCTAACTGCGACCACCAGTGCGCGACTAGTGTCGCCACTTCTTTCCGGACCTGAGGGCGAGGCTGCAGCCGGAGCTGCAGACGTACTGTCAGGGCTTAGCGCAGCCGCCAGGCTGCGTTGCGTCGAGGAGCGTTTGCTCGTCATATATTGCGCAATAGCTTCGGAAAAAGTATATCAGCGTGTGCGTCTTAAAAAGACGAAGTGATTGTGATATTCACAGCCGAATTGGGTGCCCGAACGTGAAAGTTATGAGCTCCGCTGTCAGCCATGGCTACCTCGTGGCTCGTGGCTTGGATGGTACATTGGCTATATTGTATGATAACCCTATATTTTTCACATTCCATCTCTACCATGCTCACCGCTTGCAATGTGATGCGTTTGTATCAAGTGTGTGAATCTCCTCGTTCTCAGTCCTTGTGGTTTTTTCTGCTTTCTCAGTTCTTGTGGTTTTCTCAGTTGCGGCGTTGGACTTGTTTGAGAAAATTGAGAATGATTCTCAATTCTTCTCAGCACTTCTCAGGCCATTTCTCAGGTTTCGTGAAAATTTTCTCAAAAACTGAGACCAATCTGAGAATTTTCTCAGTTCTTCTCAATCGTCCTGAGAAAAACTGAGATTTTTCTCAGTTCTTCTCAATTTGCCGAGAAAATTCTCAGAAAAACGCCCAAATTGAGAAAAACTGAGAAAAAAGTGAGAAATTTCTCAACCCCCTCTTCCTAGTGTAGTGAAGTGGACGCGACGCGGTGCAGCACCAGCATGCCGATAGGTGACCGCTGCGCGGCGGCGTGCGAGCACATCTGACACCTTTAGAAGGTACTGCTGGATCTCGATCACATCCCACTGCTCCCACGGTATCTCAGCAAAGCGCTTTAGCACCTCATCTAGGAGCTCCGGACTCAGCGCCTCAATGAACCGCGACCTATATTCGGTCCAGGTCAAGTCCTCAAGGCGAGCCGAGAATGCTTCAAACTCTGTCAGAAACTCGCGGAACGGTGTGGTGCCTTGGCGTAGCTTGGCAAAAGCCAGACGCTCGTGGAGCTTCCAGTCAGGGGGCACCACTGCTTGCGCTCAATGCGCTCTAGTAGCTCCTCTACTGTGCGAGGGTACAAGCGCGACGCGACACTCTCACAGTTGAGTATGCCGACCACTGAGGGATCCATGCAGTTGGTGACGACGTAGGAGATAAGAACCTCGGTAGCTAGCTCCCACCCATTGTGGTTGCACCACGCCCAGTAGATCTGTACCCACATACGCGTCCATTCGTCGATCTCGCGAGGGTTCATAGTCGCGCGCAGCTTGGGCACTGGTTTAAAGTCAGGCATGGGCGGCGCCTTAAACGCGTCGGCCCGAGGTCCGCCCACTGCGCGATATGGCGGAACGTTAAAGATCGACAACGAGTCATCTGCCGATGCAGGCGCTGACCTAGTCGCGCTGCGTTGTAGCCAGACAGACGAGGGATGCGCGTAGCCAGGATCACTGGGTGCCATGCGACTCAAGTTGAGGTTATTGCCATGCGACACGCTCGGCCGCGCAGGTTCGGCTGCTGGGACATTGCGCGCCGGATGGGACGGCGCGGGCCTAGCCTCATCGTATACCGGCGGTGGAACCCTAGCCTCGTCCTGGGTCCACAGCGATGTCGCATTGGACTGCAGGTCACTGCCAAAAGAAACCCGTCGACCGCTCGCCCAGGGATGTTGTAATCGTTGGGCACGTTGCGCGTGATAATAGGTCGCGTTCTGACTAAGCGGACCAAATATCTGCGAACCGGTCGGCTGGCTTAGCGGCTGCTGCTGCTGCTGCAACGGCGGAAGCTGCTGCGGCTGCTGACACTGTTGCTGCTGCGGCGGCGGTGGCTGCTGCTGCTGTACTGGCTGCTGCTGCCACTGCTGCGGTAACGGCTGTTGCTGTTCCGAATGCTGCTGTGGGGACTGCACTGGGTGCTGCTGCGGCTGCCCGGGCGGGCGTTGCTGCGGCTGCACTGACTGGTGCTGGGCTGCACTCGTGGGATTCGATCTGGGCCGGGTCTCATCACCTGCCCGTTCCATCAGCTGGTTATACTCAGCCTGCATTCGCTGCGGCTGGTATTCCTCCCTATTATCCATCCTATCCGCTCCTCGTGGCCTTCGCGGCTCAAGAGAGGTACTAGCCAGCTCACCTGGGTGACCTACAGGACTGCCTTGCTGGTAGGACGAGCCCTGTTGTGATACCTCCTGTACTTGGTACTCTGGGCTGCCCTGCCTATCCAAGTCTGCACCTCCCTCCTCGGAATGACTCCTAGTCGTGCCGCGTACCTTCTTTTTACCCCGCGGCATGTTTACCAGTACCACATCCACAAGAGAAGGAAGGAAGGAGAGAGGAAGAAGGAGGAAAATGCCATGCACATGCCCACAAGCAATCAACCAAGCGACTGCCCTACGTTATTCTGCTAATGTAGCTATTATATAGTAAGCTATAATTAGTACTCTACTCCTCTAGAAACTAGGTGGCTGCCTAGGTGGGGTGCTGACAATGAGTTGGCTGAACGTGACGGTGACAGCCTGTGTGTCCCCCGTCCTGCTCTCTACTGTTGCACTATTGGGTGCACAACTACGGCCCCTAGGCATTGGGCGAGTCCTAATCTCCTGAGGTGGTGCCTCTACGTGCAAGCCTACTGGACGTGTCATGTATTCCTGGATAAACCTATCTGCTTCCCATGCTGTCTTGAATCCCTTAAAGATAGCCTTATGCCTATCCACTATATAGTTCTTGCAGTCTACCCAGCTATAGAAAATACCTACTTTCCCTGTGCCTCCATCATGTGCCACAGCATAGTAAAGTTGCCTAGATACATCACTATCCCAACCCCCAAGTGCTCCATTATTATATCTAATATTATTTCTATTATTACTATTAGCCATCACACACGTTGTCTATTGCCAGCAGACAGAGATAGAAAAGAGAAAGGAACCTTTTTACCTCTAGTGCGTGACCTGTCACAGGGGTGGGATGCCAACTGGCTCTAATCTAATCACTATCACAGAAATCAGGAGCTTCGCGCCCCTAATTCCATACAAGAGGGTAGCCTCCGTGATAACTGCCCGCCTTTTCGCAAGGACGAATCAGCCACGGAAACCACCCTACCAGCGCCCACAGCTTTCGCAGCCAGGACGCTAGTCACAATACGTCACAGAAACGACAAATTCACAAACAAAACAACAAGGATGGGCGCACATCCTACGCGTTGCAGGTAAGAGAGTCGGAGCAAAGCGGTTGGCTGCAAGCTACTACCACATACTGCTTGACAAAACGTACCTTGGCGTTGCGCAGCCGACTTTCCTCCCTAGCTTGTGGCGCCGATTCCTTGTAGTGGTGCAGAGCCGAGCTCCCCGTCGGTGCCCAGTCGACAGGTGATGCTTCTAAGCCCTACACTTGACCGCCCTTTCAGCTAGACGATGCCGCCTTTCACCACAGCCAGCTGCCCAGGCTGGCGGGTCGAACTCGGCTTTGTATCTCACTAAATATTGGGCCGGTCCAGCGCAGGCCCTGCGCTATTAAGAATGCACCTAGCGGCTTAAACACAAGGGCTCTTCGCGAGCACCTTTGGAAAAACTCTATGTAGAACTACCTCCGATACCAGTGTTACGTCCTGTGCCGGACGGTGCGAAAGATCTAATCTAGAATAAGGTGCAGTTTAATAAGCCGGCATAGCCGCGCATCCGCGTACCGCGATAGCAAGCAAAGATCGCAGTAAATTGACTAACTGAGCAGCGGATTATCCTCAGCTAGGCCTTATAGCATGATTAATTAATCTAGCTATATAACACGGCATGTCATGAGGCAAATGACATCCGGATTAGTGCCCCTTGGTCTGAGAGAGTCGTCAACACTCGTTTCATTAATCATCAAACCAAAGAGAGAGAGAGTCCATCGTCCACAGACCAATTTCACCTAGCTGCGCTACCAAGCTGGCAAGTTGGTGTGCAGGCGCGCCGACATGCGCGCCGATCTTCCAGATACTGCCGTCAAGCCCCAATAGGTTCTGTATGACGTCTAGGGCCGGCCCGGCCCCTAGAAGATCTCGTACTTCTGGCTAGGCCCAAAATAACTGGTCCGGAACACACAAAGTACCAAATAAACACACAAAGTCCCGAACTTAGGACAAATTCCCAAATAAGTCCCGAATTGAGTCATATAGTCCGGCGGACTATGAAAGCGAGCTATCGAAAGTCCCAAACGAATAACAAATGACTTTCGACTTCTTTATTGAAGGCATTGTTACGCCCATACAAAGGTCTGGGCCGTAACAAGCAACTTGTCAAAGCTAGAGATCCACACAGGCGCAAATACACATTGCAAGCCCTCCTAAAAGAACAACAAAGATACTAACTGACAAACAAACAGACAGTTGAAAAGGAAACGCTACGCAAGCCATCCGGCCTTTGCACCATGACTGTGCTGACGCTTAGGCTGCCTTAAAGTGGTTGAAGCGGCAGTCAGGGTTGAAGATACCACTGGTGACGTACTCGTCAATGCCACCCTCAACACGATTGCCAAAGCCCGCCGCAAATGACTGGCCCAGCACGCCATGCACGTCACGCATGCCGGTGAACTGTTTGACTTGCAGGTTGACGAAGTTGCGGCCTGGGCCCGTGCCGGGCTCCCAGTAGGCCGCGCGCACAACCTCCACCTCCACTACCGCCACCCGGCCCCGGAATTGTCACGACCACACGCGACTTCTTGCGGGTCACTGTCAGGCCAGACGCTGATTTCTTTAAGGCGAGGCGCCCCGGCACGACTTCCTGAGAGTTATTACCAAGACAGATTCCAGGGTACATAACCAGAAGCAAGAGCAGAAGAATCCGGCCAACAGACAACGTACACGATACAAAAACAGGGACAAGCATTATACTGGGCACCAGTGATCTGATGAAGGAATCTTGATGATGCATGGATCAACCGCACGGAGTGGTGCCGCAGCGTACTGCACGAGGCAACTTAGCGTACTAGAAAAGATTAGTTTGCGCTCGTGATCGGTTTCCTGTGTAGCCTCGGCAGATTGCAGGCACAATCAATGGCAGTGGGTTGGAAACTGGTCAGTTGTGATCAGAATGAACTCTGAACTAAAAATTCTTACACCAACGGATATCCATGCAAAGCTCGGCAATCGTTACCAGCAAGGGCATGGGCAACCCTTACCAGCGAGGGCATGGGCAATCCTTACCAGCTGCAGGCCTAAGAAAAATGAGAATTCTCTTAGAATCATCATACACAAGACTCACCCCATTCACACGCACGGTGCCGAACGAGGTCGAGTAGGACGCTCCAGGGGCAGACGCCGCCTCCACAAGCACCTTGTCGTTGCCAGATAGGATGGCCACCTGGTCCATCCACGTGCGAGCATCGCTTGCCAGCTGCGCTGCAGAGGAGGAATCAGCAGCGCCCATGAAGCGAGCATTGATCTGCAGCCGCTCCGCGGTCACGATGCAAAAGGTCTGGTCAGCACGCCCGTTGAAGTCAAACTTGAACCCGTTGGGGGTGACAAAGTGGGGGTCAGACGTGGCCGCAGCCAGCTGGACAACCACGGTGTCGTTGGCAGAAATGGAAATAATGTCACCGAAGTCTGATTCAAACAAAGCAAGCAGAGCAGCCAGCTCCACGGTCTTGAACACCTCCAAAAGGGCAGTTCCATTGGGGACATTTGCAACATAGGCCTTGAAGAGCAGGTTGATTGGGTAGATGTCGATGTCGGTTTGCAGCAGGTTCCTCCGACGGGGGGTGTCGCCTGGGGGGGCCAGGGTCAGCTCGAGGGAGCACCTTGGAAGCTTGAGAACTGAGCTCATGGCTCCTACCAGACGCTCCAGGTCGAGCGACGTCACCGTGCAGTTCTCCGCATGTACGATGATGGTGGCAAGCAGGGCAGTGTCTGTGAGGCAGGTGGCATTGGCAGGCTTGCTGTCTTCAATATCAAACAGGCACACTGGGTTGGCATAGGCTGCGCGTGCAAATCAAGCAGGCGAGAAAATGTGTATGCAGAGGTAATGTCAGGCAGGGAAATGTATTGGGTCGCGCCCATCTTCCTATCCTCGTAATTTCTTCTTCACATCCAGCAAGGCATGCATCACCCATCTCGCCATAAAGCATATCTGCCAGTCTTGGGGCAGTACTAGACATGACGCTATTGGCGGGAAACCGGTCTACCGTATATAAAAAAGCACATTTTGGCGAATGAATTAATTTTTGGCGTTGGGAGTAGCGGGTTTCGGCCCCTTGCGTCCAAATATTGACCATTCTTGGCGTGTGAACTTCAGATTCTGAGGGTCCTCATCGAGATCTGTCGATTGCACTACTTAAACTTGAGAATGGACCCCCCCACCTCCAACTTGGCCTGTCTTGACTTGGGCCCATTTGATGCGAAGGGGCCAGCACACAGCCATTTTCACCTGTCTAGTAGGCCCACTAGCACTCAACTGAAAACGGACTTTCCAGTATCTAAGGCATGATCCAGGATCCTCTCGCGGAGATCTGTCGATTGCGCTACTCAAAATAAAAATCGAATTTGATTTTTGAGCCCCAGTCTACGATAGTAGACCGGTTTCCCGTCAATAGCGTCACATGGTGGTGAAGGAAGGCGAAAAGCAGGTGGATCCAGCATTCGTCACCATTGGATTCAGCAGAAAGCCCAAGGAACCATGGCTAGCAGATGTGAAAGAACGGCTGAAAGGGGACCAGCATACGCAATACAGCTGGCTGGAGTTGACGAAAAAAAAAAAATGACAGCAACTTTTGCATACGCTGCTGCCCTGCAGAACGCGCAAGACGGTCTACGCATACGCTCACCTTGACGCATTCACAAGAGTCTTACTTTTTGGACTACTAATTGAATATTGATTTGTCTCTGTGGTCCCGTCTAACCGGCTGCTTGATATGCTCTAATGCACGTGGCAACAGTGACACGGTACAGGCAGTAGTGGTGGCAGATGGGGCGGGCCCGGGCGGTGGAGTGCGCGGGGTTAGACAAATGCAAGCTTTTCATAGGAGCGTGACACACAGATAGTGGCCACTCACGGGGGCTGAAGGCCCCGTACTTGACGCCTGCAAGGCTACAGCATATATGCACTTGCCCTACATAAATCTTGAGACAGCGGCACTCGCAAGAGCATTTGGGCTCGTAGTTGTCGACTGTAACCAAACATTAACGTACTCACACTACACCATGATGATGCAAAGACAGTCACGGGAGCACGTGGCCTCTATTCCCCCTCTCAAATGCCTCCCATTTGGCATGCAAATAGGGGCCACTCACGGGAGCAGTAGGCGCCGTATTGGTCATTTTCGTCCGCAAACACGCAGAAGGGGGCATCGCTGTTGCAGAACTCGTCGGGGTTCACCTCCTCATTGTTGGTCGAGTCCTTGCAGGCTGCACGCACAGAACATTGTCATGACAGAACGTACAATTCATGACAGGATGTTTTCATGTGCTTTTCGCGCACTATATGAAGCAAAGCGCAGTTACTGTCACATGGAGCGTGGCGCCATTGCAAACAAGGACCAAGCAACTGTGGCTCGAGTCCTTGCAACGTGCACGTAAAGCAGATGCATTTCAGTCTGTTTCCCTAGGCCATGACGCACACATCTACCCATGGAGCCGCGCGGAGTCCACAGACAAGGACCAACCAGCCTGGGCCAAAATGGGCAAGATGACATGCAAACGAACAAACGCCTGAGTTGCATGGGAGCATTGCCATGCACCAAGACTGTGTACAGATCGTTGCCTCTGGGGACAAACCCCTGGGTCCACTAAACAAACCACTTGTGTAGACGTTTGTACAGACATCTGTGCACAGACCCCTCCTGCTGGTTTTACGACGCAAACGGGCCTCTGTGGACAGGTGCTAATGAACATGGTAAACAAAGCCACGGCCTAAGCAACGCAGGTGCGTAACGGCCTCTGCGGGTGGCAGCACAACGATGTCATGCGACAGCGGCCGCAACCATGGGTAGTTGGGCCCAAACCGCGGGCGCTTCTTGCCCAAGTTGGGGGTGCTCACCAACGCATCGGGCATGTGAGGCAATGGGAATGGTCACTCCCTGCCCGCTCGCCTCGCCGTCGTCGAGCAGGTCAGTGAAGATCGTGTGCATGGTTTGCGACTGGATGCACCTGGGGGAAGACTCGGTGCAACCCGTGTCCACGGCCCAGTCATATTGGTCGTTGAAGCACTCTGCGGGATGGAACGCAACAGCAACAAAAAAAGCACACGATCCCAAAACTCCAGTTATACCGGGCTCATCAATTAGGCATGGTGAGGAGACTGACCAACACAAGACATGCCCATGATCCCTAAGAGTCCAGTTACCAGGCTCGTTGTGTTGAGGTGTTATGCGGGACAGAACAAAAGCAGACATGCCCATGTTCACTAAGAGTCCAGCTACGAGGCCCACCATCGAGGCACACTGTGGAGACGGAAGGAAAAGCAGACATGTCCACGTTCATCACAATCCAGTTACCAGGTTCGTCACTGCATGAGCCGTGCTGCCTGCTGGGGCAGCAGAATGAGAAAACAAAACAAGTCTACGTTCACTCTAGCCCAGTTTCCAGGTTTGCATCTGTGGCCTCCCCCCCAGGCAATGAGACACGCTTGGGCGCCCTCCCCCTCATCGCATACTAGGCGTTGACGGTTCCTATATTGATACAATACCCACCTGATGCGGCCACGTGACTTAATCCATCACCCAGGTTGCCGTTGAGGCACGCTAGAAAAACATGAAACAGGTCGGACCCTGCCCACACCATACAGTAGCCTGTTATCTGCTCGGGACCCGCACCTTGGTACCCAGGCAACACAAAGACTAGACTTGCTGCCCACGACTACGCGGCAACCCTACTGGGCACCACTACTCAAGGCACTACTACTCCAAAAATGTGGGCAGACAGAGCAGTGCACCGGGCGTGACCGTGCCTGATGCCTTGATAATTATCTTTCGAGCCATGATAACATAGAGGCCTCATGCCCCCGCCATGACTTATCTAGTCCTGACCATTGAGCGTTCACGTGACCCGATTCAGCCTCAGATAGCGCCAACAACAACAGCTCAATGCGGGGATATAATAATACAGACAAAAGAGGGTGTCCCCGAACACATCTAAAGAAACTCGGCCAACATTATACTGCTACAATCGCATCCCAAACGCTCGGACAGCCCTCAACGGAGACATAAGGGCGGCCTCAAGACCAGGGAAAACCTAGTGCTCATGGCCGACAACCCGTGCTCAGCTATGAAGAGAATGCTACCAAAAAAGGGAAATCCAAAACAGCATGCCCAGATTTGACAGCCCCCACGCACCTCCGCAGGAGGTCCCAGCAGAAAATCCTCCAGTACTTGCAGCACCAGTGGAGCACACTGGGGAACCAGAGGTGCAGCCGGTGTCCTGATTGCCGCCAGCTGCAGAGTCGATACAAACTGACGTCAGGAAGAAACAAACCGGCACACACACGATCAGAAGCAATGTCAAACATGCCCAATCACAATTATCCACAGATGTTATAACAAGGAAGCGACCAAAGACAGCTCAACTGCAGAGATCAAAATACAACTTGATAACCGCCCTGATAGTTAAAGACTGCTCGACATCCGGCACCAACAGTCCTTCCTGTCCAGTGGCTGAGACTGCAGTGCAGCAATCACAACCAACCCGCCAACCCCCCTTAGCTTACCAGCTGACGCTTTGTGGCTAACAGAGGCAAGCCGGCTCATGGCCGACAACCCGTGTTCAGCTAAAAGAGAATGCTACCAAAAAAGGGAAATCCAAAACAGCATGCCCAGATTTGACAGCCCCCACGCACCTCCGCAGGAGGTCCCAGCAGAAAATCCTCCAGTACTTGCAGCACCAGTGGAGCACACTGGGGAACCAGAGGTGCAGCCGGTGTCCTGATTGCCGCCAGCTGCAGAGTCGATACAAACTGACGTCAGGAAGAAACAAACCGGCACACACACGATCAGAAGCAATGTCAAACATGCCCAATCACAATTATCCACAGATGTTATAACAAGGAAGCGACCAAAGACAGCTCAACTGCAGAGATCAAAATACAACTTGATAACCGCCCTGATAGTTAAAGACTGCTCGACATCCGGCACCAACAGTCCTTCCTGTCCAGTGGCTGAGACTGCAGTGCAGCAATCACAACCAACCCGCCAACCCCCCTTAGCTTACCAGCTGACGCTTTGTGGCTAACAGAGGCAAGCCGGCTCATGGCCGACAACCCGTGTTCAGCTAAAAGAGAATGCTACCAAAAAAGGGAAATCCAAAACAGCATGCCCAGATTTGACAGCCCCCACGCACCTCCGCAGGAGGTCCCAGCAGAAAATCCTCCAGTACTTGCAGCACCAGTGGAGCACACTGGGGAACCAGCGTCGCAGCCGGTGTCCTGATTGCCGCCAGCTGCAGAGTCGATACAAACTGACGTCAGGAAGAAACAAACCGGCACACACACGATCAGAAGCAATGTCAAACATGCCCAATCACAATCCACAGATGTTATAACGAGAAGCGACCAAAGACAGCTCAAGAGCAGAGATTAAAACACAACTTGATAACCGCCCTGATAGTTAAAGACTGCTCGACATCCGGCACCAACAGTCCTTCCTGTCCAGTGGCTGAGACTGCAGTGCAGCAATCACAACCACCCCGCCAACCCCCCTTAGCTTACCAGCTGACGCTTTGTGGCTAACAGAGGCAAGCCGGCTCATGGCCGACAACCCGTGTTCAGCTAAAAGAGAATGCTACCAAAAAAGGGAAATCCAAAACAGCATGTCCAGATTTGACAGCCCCCACGCACTTTCGCAGGAGGTCCCAGCAGAAAATCCTCCAGTACTTGCAGCACCAGTGGAGCACACTGGGGAACCAGCGTCGCAGCCGGTGTCCTGATTGCCCCCAGCTGCAGAGTCGATACAAACTGACGTCAGGAAGAAACAAACCGGCACATACACGATCGAGCAGAAGCAACGCCAAACACGTCAAATATCAATACGCAGGTGTTAATAGTAAGACTAGCAACCAAAGACAGCTCAAGAGCAGAGATTAAAACACAACTTGACAACCGCCATGATCGTTGAAGACTGCACAACATCCGGCACCAACGGTCCTTCCTCTCCAGTGGTCCAGTGCAGCACGCGGCCATACATTTTTAGGCGGAAAATCGGAAGCCAGACCATTTAGGGGATATTGGTGAATGGAAAAATTCAGTTTTCCCTACATCATCTGTAATGGATCATTGGCCGGCGCAACACGATACCGGCACGGCGCAGCGCTAGGAGGCCAAAGCCTTTTAGTGGTGGCAGACGGCAACATCCTACCGTGCCCAGGGGCAGCCCTATCCTGAACGGAACAGCCCCCCCCTCTAAGGTACCTGCCAAACTGTTTATGTACTACAGATTTCGGTTCAGCTCGTCAAGTGCTATCAGTTTGTCCATCACCCGTCTCAAACTTCTGTCTATACAGGGAGTTAGCAGAAAAACCAGGTGTTTTGTTGCAAAAACCCATATCGTCCCAGCGCCCTACTTGGTTCCCGATGCATCGGCTGTAACTTCACAATTTTGCAAACCAGATGCCATCCAACCACCCATATCCAATGGCTGTCCTTGGCGGCCAAGCATGCCCATGAGTTGCCCTTTGGGTTGGTATATCACAACCTTACATATATGCAGGGTAGGCCATGTATAACTGCCGTCAAAGTCAGGGGGGTCAAGACGCGCGTTTTCATTTTTGGTAGAATGTGCATTTTGAATTATGTTATTAGATCATGCCCAGATTTGACAGCCCCCACGCACCTTCGCAGGAGGTCCCAGCAGAAAATCCTCCAGTACTCGCGGCACCAGTGGAGCACACTGGGGAACCAGCGTCGCAGCCGGTGTCCTGATTGCCACCAGCTGCAGAGTCGATACAAACTGACGTCAAGAAGAAACAAACCAGCACACACACGATCAGAAGCAATGTCAAACATGCCCAATCACAATTATCCACAGATGTTATAACGAGAAGCGACCAAAGACAGCTCAACTGCAGAGATCAAAATACAACTTGATAACCGCCCTGATAGTTGAAGACTGCTCGACATCCGGCAACAACAGTCCTTCCTGTCCCGTGGCTGAGACTGCAGTGCAGCATCACAACCACCCAGCCGACCCCTCTTAGCTTACCAGCTGACGCTTTGTGGCTAACAGAGGCAAGCCGGCTCATGGCCGACAACCCGTGTTCAGCTAAAAGAGAATGCTACCAAAAACAGGAAAAACCAAAACAGCATGTCCAGATTTGACAGCCCCCACGCACTTTCGCAGGAGGTCCCAGCAGAAAATCCTCCAGTACTCGCGGCACCAGTGGAGCACACTGGGGAACCAGCGTCGCAGCCGGTGTCCTGATTGCCACCAGCTGCAGAGTCGATACAAACTGACGTCAGGAAGAAACGAACGGGCACATACACGATCGAGCAGAAGCAACGCCAAACACGTCAAATATCAATACGCAGGTGTTAAAGTAAGACTAGCAACCAAAGACAGCTCAAGAGCAGAGATTAAAACACAACTTGATAACCGCCATGATCGTTGAAGACTGCACAACATCCGGCACCAACGGTCCTTCCTCTCCAGTGGTCCAGTGCAGCACGCGGCCATACATTTTTAGGCGGAAAATCGGAAGCCAGACCATTTAGGGGATATTGGTGAATGGAAAAATTCAATTTTCCCTACATCATCTGTAATGGATCATTGGCCGGCGCAACACGATACCGGCACGGCGCAGCGCTAGGAGGCCAAAGCCTTTTAGTGGTGGCAGACGGCAACATCCTACCGTGCCCAGGGGCAGCCCTATCCTGAACGGAACAGCCCCCCCCTCTAAGGTACCTGCCAAACTGTTTATGTACTGCAGATTTCGGTTCAGCTCGTCAAGTGCTATCAGTTTGTCCATCACCCGTCTCAAACTTCTGTCTATACAGGGAGTTAGCAGAAAAACAAGGTGTTTTGTTGCAACTCATGGCCGACAACCCGTGTTCAGCTAAAAGAGAATGCTACCAAAAAAGGAAAAACCAAAACAGCAAGTCCAGATTTGACAGCCCCCACGCACCTCCGCAGGAGGTCCCAGCAGAAAATCCTCCAGTACTCGCGGCACCAGTGGAGCACACTGGGGAACCAGCGTCGCAGCCGGTGTCCTGATTGCCACCAGCTGCAGAGTCGATACAAACTGACGTCAGGAAGAAACGAACGGGCACATACACGATCGAGCAGAAGCAACGCCAAACACGTCAAATATCAATACGCAGGTGTTATAGTAAGACTAGCAACCAAAGACAGCTCAAGAGCAGAGATTAAAACACAACTTGACAACCGCCATGATCGTTGAAGACTGCACAACATCCGGCACCAACGGTCATTCCTCTCCAGTGGTCCAGTGCAGCACGCGGCCATACATTTTTAGGCGGAAAATCGGAAGCCAGACCATTTAGGGGATATTGGTGAATGGAAAAATTCAGTTTTCCCTACATCATCTGTAATGGATCATTGGCCGGCGCAACACGATACCGGCACGGCGCAGCGCTAGGAGGCCAAAGCCTTTTAGTGGTGGCAGACGGCAACATCCTACCGTGCCCAGGGGCAGCCCTATCCTGAACGGAACAGCCCCCCCTCTAAGGTACCTGCCAAACTGTTTATGTACTGCAGATTTCGGTTCAGCTCGTCAAGTGCTATCAGTTTGTCCATCACCCGTCTCAAACTTCTGTCTATACAGGGAGTTAGCAGAAAAACCAGGTGTTTTGTTGCAAAAACCCATATCGTCCCAGCGCCCTACTTGGTTCCCGATGCATCGGCTGTAACTTGACAATTTTGCAAACCAGATGCCATCCAACCCACCCATATCCAATGGCTGTCCTTGGCGGCCAAGCATGCCCATGAGTTGCCCTTTGGGTTGGTATATCACAACCTTACATATATATTAAAAATATAATTACTTACAGCAGAGTGAAATCACTCAAACCAAAGCAAACGCCCAGCTATAAACCTATATACAGAGCCATGTCAAAGCTCTATACTACGATAAGACCAATGGAAACGCCTAACGGGAGGAACCTACTAGCCCTGCTGCACCGCAAAATCAGCCCGCGTACGGCGGAGCATGATGTCAGCCATGGCCCGAGTCAGCGCCACCGACAACCTTACATATATGCAGGGTAGGCCATGTAGAACTGCCATCAAAGTCAGGGGGGTCAAGACGCGCGTTTTCATTTTTAGTAGAATGTGCATTTTGAATTATGTTATAAGAGCATGCCCAGATTTGACAGCCCCCACGCACCTCCGCAGGAGGTCCCAGCAGAAAATCCTCCAGTACTCGCGGCACCAGTGGAGCACACTGGGGAACCAGCGTCGCAGCCGGTGTCCTGATTGCCACCAGCTGCAGAGTCGATACAAACTGACATCAGGAAGAAACGAACGGGCACATACACGATCGAGCAGAAGCAACGCCAAACACGTCAAATATCAATACGAAGGTGTTATAGTAAGACTAGCAACCAAAGACAGCTCAAGAGCAGAGATTAAAACACAACTTGATAACCGCCATGATCGTTGAAGACTGCACAACATCCGGCACCAACGGTCATTCCTCTCCAGTGGTCCAGCGCAGCACGCGGCCATACATTTTTAGGCGGAAAATCGGAAGCCAGACCATTTAGGGGATATTGGTGAATGGAAAAATTCAATTTTCCCTACATCATCTGTAATGGATCATTGGCCGGCGCAACACGATACTGGCACGGCGCAGCGCTAGGAGGCCAAAGCCTTTTAGTGGTGGCAGACGGCAACATCCTACCGTGCCCAGGGGCAGCCCTATCCTGAACGGAACAGCCCCCCCTCTAAGGTACCTGCCAAACTGTTTATGTACTGCAGATTTCGGTTCAGCTCGTCAAGTGCTATCAGTTTGTCCATCACCCGTCTCAAACTTCTGTCTATACAGGGAGTTAGCAGAAAAACCAGGTGTTTTGTTGCAAAAACCCATATCGACCCAGCGCCCTACCTCCCTACCCTTTCAGTCAACGGTTGTTTATGCTCTGTAACTTTGAGACCACCTAGGGTCACAACCACTTGGCAAATTACCTGCTTGTTTTTGCCAGATCTACTCGAATTCGGAGTTGTGTAAAATTTCTTGTTATAAGCACCCCCCATCATGTAATAAGCACCATGATACTGAAGTTGAAGACTGCACAACATCCGGTACCACCCGTCCTTCCTCTCCAGTAGTCCAGTGCAGTGCAGCAGTCAGTCAACCACCCCGCCAACCCCTCTCAGCTGACCAGTTTTGTGGCTAACAGAGGGGAGCCGGCTCACCGCCGACAACCCAGCACAACATGGGTGGCAGAACTGTCACCTGACAGAAATCACAGCGGTTGGGACCACACCCTCACTTGCAGCACCTCCACGTTCAAGGCAAAGCGGTAAGCTGCATGGCACTGCAGCCTGTTGTGGCTTCTGTTCCACCGTTTGAAGCCTCCCTACATGCTGAAATGATAACAGTAACAAACAAACCATTTCACGCATTTACAGCAGGAAAAGAAAAAAGTCAAAACAGAAGCCACCTTGATTTCTGGCATCAATCGGTATGTATCAGAGTCAGCACGTGCGTAACGGAACCTGTACCATGAAAGCCTGTTCAACTAAAAGAGAATGCTACCAAAAAAGGGAAATCCGAAATAGTATTGTTCTCCAGATTTGACAGCCCCCACGCACCTCTGCAGGAGGTTCCAGCAGAAAATCCTCCAGTACTCGCGGCACCAGTGGAGCACACTGGGGAACCAGCGCCGCAGCCGGTGTCCTGATTGCCACCAGCTGCAGAGTCGATACAAACTGACGTCAGGAAGAAACGAACGAGCACATACACGATCGAGCAGAAGCAACGCCAAACACGTCAAATATCAATACGCAGGTGTTATAGTAAGACCAGCAACCAAAGACAGCTCAAGAGCAGAGATTAAAACACAACTTGATAACCGCCATGATCGTTGAAGACTGCACAACATCCGCCACCAACGGTCCTTCCTCTCCAGTGGTCCAGTGCAGCACGCAGCCATACATTTTTAGGCGGAAAATCGGCAGCCAGACCATTTAGGGGATATTGGTGAATGGAAAAATTCAAGTTTCCCTAATGGATCATTGGCCGGCGCGACACGATACCGATCAAAAGCACCCCGCCAAGTTACCCCACCCAGCTTACCAGCTGACCTTTTGTGGCTAACAGCTCTAGGCAAGCCGGCTCATGGCCGACAACCAGGAAGAACATTGGTGGCAGAACACCTAACACAAATCGCACTGGTTGGGACCACCCCCTCACTTGCAGCCCTCCAGGTTCAAGGCCAAGCGGTAAGCTGCAGCCTGTGACTGCTGAAAGTGCTGCTCCACCATTTGTGACTTCCCTACATGCTAAACTGACCACATTAGGAAACAAACGCTTGCAGGCAGTGACAGCAGAAAACGAAAAACGTGAGACCAGAAGCCACCTTGTTTTCTGGCATCAATTGGTATCTATCAGATCGAGTCAGCATGTGCATGACGGAACCTGTACCATAAAAGCCGGTTTACTAAAAAAAGAATGCTACTTAAAGGAAAATCCAAAATAGAGTATCCACATTTGACAGCCCACACGCACATGCGCAGGAAAGCGCTCCAGCAAATCCTCCAGTACTTGCAGCACCAGTGGAGCACACTGGCTCGTCCTCATAGCAGCCGGTGTCCAATTGTCCACCCACTCTGTCGTCGATACAATCTGGCGTCAGGGAGAAACCGACGGTCACAAGCAAGAGCAGAGGCAATTCCAAACATGGCTAATCTCAACATACACAGATTTAATAATAAGTTGCAACCGAGGACAGCTCAAGCGCAGAAACCATAAGACACCTTCAAGGTGAGATTTTCTGTTGCGGCCTTCATCAGTGATGAACGGTGGGATCGTTGAGAGTGACAGGATGACAGCCCGTACCAATGGTCGTTTCTCTGCAATGGTCCACTGCAGTGCAGCTATCACAAGCACCCCACCAACCCCACCCATGCAGCTTACCAGTTGACGTTTTGTGGCTAACAGATCTAGCGGCTCATGGCCGACAACCAGGCAGAACATGAGTGGCAAAACACCGAACACAAATTGCAGCGGTTGGGACCACCCCCTCACTTGCAGCACCTGCCCTACTGGTTCAAGGCAAAGCGGTAAGATGCATGGCACTGCAGCCTGTGACTGCTGCTCCACCATTTGCAACCTCCCTACACACTAAACTGATCACGTCAAGAAACAAGTGCTTGCAGGCACTGAGTGACTGTCTGTAGAAACAGAAAAACGTCAATTAAACCAGAAGCCACCTTCATTTCTGGCACCAACCGGTATCTATCAGAGTCCGCACGTGCATGACGGAACCTGTACCATAAAAGCCTGTTTACTAAAAAGGAATGCTACTCAAAAATGGACATCCAAAATAGTGTATCCACATTTGACAGCCCGCACGCACATGCGCAGTCGTTGCCGGTATCACCAGATCCATCACTTGCGGAACCAGTGACGCAAATAGTAAACGGGTAAGAGCAGCCTTGGTCCTTAGATAAATAGCCAGCTTGAGTATCTTGACAAGCTGACGTCCGGGAGAAACAAACGGTCACAGACAGGAGCAGAGGCAATGCCAAACAAGTCAAATCTCAACACACAGATTTTATAATCAGTTGCAACACAAGACAGCTCAAGTGCAGAATACAGAATACAACTCGAAAATCGCCGCAATTGCTGAGACTGCACATGTGAAACAGCCGGAGAACCAGCAATGGTCCAGTGCAGCGATCACAAGCACCGCGCTGACCCCTCCCAGCTTTAATGTTCTTCCCGGTACCCAGTACTACCGAAAGAGCCCGGTACCGGTACCCGGTATCGTTAGTAAGGATATCGGTACCAGGTAGGGCTTCATAACCAGGGTATACCCGTACATGCCGGTTACCTGGGCCATCTCGGATATCCGGTCACACCCCGTACCCCGGCAGTACCAGTACCCAGCCCTAGGCTCCGGCTGCTGCGGTCCCACAGGCGACCACTGAACGTCAAACTACGGACTGAGTGCTGAGTGCCGAGTAGCCCGAGTAGCCAAGTTTACTGTGCTAAAACACAGTTCAACTATAGGTTGGTAGGCTCTAGTACTAGCCAACAACCTATCAAGAAAAAGCTGTTGTGCTGCCAGTGGCGTGCCTGATGCTCGCATTCGTAACTGCTCTCAGCAGGCTGACTTGGGTGCTCTCTGCGCTTGGGCTTGGTACCGGTACAATACCGGGTATCGGTACGGGTGCCCTTCATCAGCTGGGGTATGTACCGGGACCGGGTATCGGTACGGGTGCCCTTGATCAGCTGGGGTACCGGGACCGGGCAGAACCCTACCCAACTTGCCCAGATGATACTTTGTTGTGGCCGGCTAATGGAAGCAAGCAGGATCTTCGCCAGACAACTAGGCTCTCGCAGGGGTGGCAGCACACCTAACACCAAATTATCGCAGCCATTCGGACGGGTGACCCTCTTACATGCAGCAGCCCTCGCGTAGCTCAAGGCAATTAGCAGTAAGCTGGCGCTGCAGCCTGAGACTTATGTTACACCGGTAGCTAACTGCCTACAATCAATGCGCAAAACCTCGGGAAGAGACCAGCGCTTGCAGCCAAGATCAAACAGCAGGAAAAGCAACACAATGAAGAGCCACGTGCATAACAGCCTCAACCGCATGAACAGCAATGATATCAAGGGAAAAATCATGAGGTGTAACATTTGATGATGATACATTAGTAAAACTGGAAGTAATAATAGCATCTAAGCGAATATATACACTTACATACTCATGATAATTATAGTGGTTTTCCATTTGCGGATATCTCCTCGTAAATGGTGGGAGAGCGATCGCAGCAATGGTGCTCACCACTAGATACTCCCGGCCAGTTAGGCTCGAAACACACGCCCTGATCAAGCATGCTGTTTCCGGCCCCACCGTCTAGGTCATCTAGTCGCTCTACACGTAAGCCAGCCATAATTTCAATGCACACGGCTATGTACACATTTCCATCACCATTCATCTTCATCATCCTGAACGACTCGAACACGCGGACAACAAAACGGCAGGCTCGAGCTACCATGGTCCGGATTCTCCCGATTTCTGGCCTTCGCTGGTTGTCTCCTTGATAAATATACAGAGGTGAGAGCAGCATGCAACATGATCGGAAAGCCCCCCGAACGGAAGGACCCTAAAGAAAACAATCCGACACTGGCGTGCAAGGATCAAGCCAACACTTGAGGTACAAAACTACAATGTCACAGTCAGCGATTCCTCTTTAAACATATCAAGGCTCAAGACAACCAGCCTCTTTACATATACTCGACTGTAATGTATCATGACCAAATATCTACTTACAAATATATTATTATTATATATTATATATACTACTATACAATCTAGTGCATGTTATTAGGATAAGGTGGCATTGTAAACAAATAATTATACAAAAATATATATTAGGTGCTGAAGCATAGGTTCATTGGAGTGCCTTCCTACCACAGAAACAAGTTTATTACAACAAGTGTGCACAGGCTTTAACAGTCGAGCCTAGCCACACCCTCAAAATCATTGTACAAGTCATTGTTAAGTTAGGCCAGTTCACCATGCTGGGCCGAGCACATGCCCCCTTGGTCCAATCTTGTTCTTTCGCAGGGCTCTCTGCCAAAATCCGCCTTCTCTAAAAACCTCTTTACCTCACTTTCGAAATCAAAGCCAATACGGGCTCCCAACTGGAGCCCGGCCCGCGCGCCCCAGCGCCATGGGGGGACATCCCCAGACCAGCACAACAACCCTTCACCAATATTTCGAAAAACAGCGGGTCACCTCCCCGTAAATTGGGAAGGCCGGCAGCGTCGACTTACACTGAGCGTAGTTGCCATAGTGGCCACAAAGTTGCCCCCATGGCTGCCAGCCCACATTTCCTCACGTTGGAAAGTTGCAAGCTGCAAAAAGGCCTCCCTACAATCACCACACCACGCTAAGTACATATGAAAATGAATAACAAAACCCATGCTCTCAAGGCGCCCCCCTCAAAATGGCGGGCACAGTTGACAGTAGGCACTAGTACCGGCGCAACGTCGGTCCTCTCTTACTCCAGCCCTATGTAACACAAACACCTCACATGGTGTAGGTGACGTACGGTATAGAGCTACTGTATGCTAGACAGGTGGCCGATCAGCCCCCTTTGAGCCCGCCGCACCATAGCATAATGAGCAGATGGCTGAAAAAATATCAAGGAGACAACCTGCGCAGGCCTGAAATCATGCAGGCGAAGCCGGACCATGGTAGCTTGAGCCTGCCGTTATCTTTCCGCGTTTTCGAGTACTTCAGATGGAATGATGAATACGAATAGCAATTTAAATGTGTAGCATTGTTCATTGAAATTATGACTGGCAAAAAAATATCCTAATATATTATCGATTGAGAAAGCATGATCAATTACAGATATATATAATAATATTCTATTGTCATAATGCACAATCTATTATAAGCTATTACATTCTTTATACTAGTACATGAATAAAACAAGATAACATTCTATATATGTAGCAGGGTGTACATACACCTTATGATACAACGATGGTCTGCGTTACGCAAACGGTGAAGAAACCACTCCACACAGTAACCAACCCAAGTCCGCTCGCCCGCGTGCCCTCGCTCCCTCCCTCGCTCCCTCGCTCCCTCGCTCCCTCGCTCCCTCCCTCCCTCCCTCCCTCCCTCCCTCCCTCCCTCCCTCCCTCCCTCCCTCCCTCCCTCCCTCCCTCCCTCCTCCCTCCCTCCCTCCCTCCTCCCTCCCTCCCTCCCTCCCTCCCTCCCTCCCTCCCTCCCTCCCTCCCTCCCTCCCTCCCTCCCTCCCTCCCTCCCTCCCTCCCTCCCTCCCTCCCTCCCTCCCTCCCTCCCTCCCTCCCTCCGAATCTCAATACACAGACATCATAATAAGTCACAACCGAAGACAGCTCAAACGCAGGAATCAAAAGACAACTTGATGACCCCCGTGAAAGAGGAGGCTGCAAAACCAGGTTGGGAAATACGTGTACGGGTACTATACTCCGGGCCTTGATGGGGTTTTATGATGGGGTTAAAAATATGCGGGTTGATAATAAGCGACTGCGTTTCTAAGGGCCGTACGACGTGTACCCGCGTGGACAATACTTGCATAATGATTTGATAGAAAAAACCCTCCCTCCCTCCGTCCCTCTGTCCTTCTGCCCCTCCGTCCCTCCGTCCCTCCGTCCCTCCGTCCCTCCGTCCCTCCGTCCCTCCCTCCGTCCCTCCCTCCGTCCCTCCCTCCCTCCCTCCCTCCCTCCCTCCCTCCCCTCCCTCCCTCCCTCCCTCCCTCCCTCCCTCCCTCCCTCCCTCCCTCCCTCCCTCCCTCCCTCCCTCCCTCCCTCCCTCCCTCCCTCCCTCCCTCCCTCCCTCCCTCCCTCCCTCCCTCCCTCCCTCCCTCCCTCCCTCCCTCCCTCCCTCCGTCCGTCCGTCCCTCCCTCTCTCCCTCCCTCCCTCCCTCCCTCCCTCGCTCCGTCCCTCCTTCCCTCCCCACCCATAATTTTCGCATCTTCGCAAGTAAGGGTGGCCTGCGAAATGTGCTCCGCCACCGTGGTCTTAAAGGTCTTAATTTAGAGCACACGTTACTTGATGACATTCGATATCATGCAGAGCATACATATTACACCATCGTGGTCAAAGAAGGTGCGTGGCAATCCAGCTGCCCTTTCGTCAAGCTGTGCTGGATGGTACATTCAAATAATAACTGTCAACGAGAACTTGTAGGTGAACCAGTAGTAACAGTACATGGAATCTGGCTGCTTGTACGTCCTCTAAGGCTTAAACCCGAAGACACAACATACGTGCGACAACTAAATACCTTGTGCAGTCACCGCGCCGCGAAGCAAGATGCACACCATCAGGAACAGGGCGTTGCATGCTCTCGGAGACGATAGTTGGCGAGTTGGCAAGTACTGAGAAGCGCGAAGGCTCGCGGTGGCTCTCATCATGGCTGCACAACAGTTCTTCCTTGGATCCGTCAGATGTTGCGACGACACGATTTCAAACAAAGTTAATTATTTGAATCCCACGCCGCACATGGGCAGCAGAATCAAGTGCAGCAGAGGCAAACAAAGTTCACTACAATTCGGTTCGTAAGTGACGCGAAATGTGCGAGAATGTTACCCCGGTGGTCCGGTAAGATTCACCGTTAGATCGTGGTCAGAAGAAACATATGTTTCCTCTTTTCTCGCCACCTGGCGAGGTTCGAGCGGGGCCTGAACGAGCCTCAGCCTAGCAAAGCACGGGCCAAATCTGAACTCAGGATTTTCTGAACTAAAAAGACGACTGTTACGAATACGACCCAGGTACGACTGCTTTAATGTACCCTACGGAAGCAAATCTTGCGGGATTTTTGCTGGTGCCACGCTGGCTTGCAGTGTCCTCTGTCTCCGCCACGTGTTTGCATTTCCTTGCGAGGTTTCTCAATGTAGGCTCTAGACGTTGAGCGACAACAATGCATTATATTACAGCGCAACATTTCATACGTTGGTGAATCCGGAGACGCTGACAGATTGCAGCCATTGTCGCGGCATTGTCATAAGCTTGACGTGTAAAAGTTAGCCTAACGTGAAAATTGACGGGGTGTTGCATTACCGGTTCAAGGATGGCGGAAAGAAGAAGTGGTCGGGCTAGGAAACCACCACCACATCTCGTAGAAGAATATGTGCTGGAGGGGACAGAATTGGCGGGCTTTATGCAGGACGAGCCGAACTTTGCGGCAGCAAATAGTGGAATCGAGAGCTTGGTCGCTGTAGACGATGACAATGAAAGCGAGCCTGACGGATTTGACGTTTTCGTTGCTGCATCTGCCTACAGCAGGCTTCCGGTTAAACCGGGTGGTAAGGAGTTCATTGAGGAAGGACCAGGCTTTCCCTGGGTCCCGGGTTATCGTGCCGAGGATGGGGCAGCGGGAGTAGCGTGGACGGTGGTTCTGGGCAAAGGCCGCAGGTCCATTTCGCCCGGATGCTCGGTAGAGGTTTCCGCTGCAGATGGCACTGCAGTTTTTGCAGAAATCACACAGATTGTGCCGCGGGACGCAGCCATTGCAGCAGGGATAGACATGTCCAACACCCCTGGGGCGGATGACAACCTCATCTGTAAAGGGTTCAAGTATTATCCCGACGAGGAGGTTAAGGAGGACGCTTACGGTGCCTTTGATTGGCCAGAGAACCCCCTGACGCTGGTAGTGACGGCAATCCCCGTCGTGTTTCCCCCGAGCGCCGTTAAGAAGGTGATCGAAGTCCGGCCGTATGATGACATGACTCTCGGGCAGAACGTGGACTATTTAGTCGAGGTAAGGTCGTGCTGATTCCGGCATGCTTTGGGTGGTTTCATAAGTTCGCTGCTGGCCATTCCTTTTACAGTTACTTGTGTCCTTGGTTGTACAATCATCCTTGAACTGTGGGCAATACATTGCATCGGACCGTGGCCCTGTGCTTATGCAACCTCCTTGATTTTCTTTTGGCATGCACACGTGCAGTACTTTTACTGTCCACAGGACAACATGTTCAAAATCATCAGGCAACCCACCGCTCGTGAACTATACGACCGCTTGCCAGTGCTGAGCCTGGTGGCCACCGGCGGTGGCAGCCAGGTGGCCTGCCATATTCAGCTAGTGCAGCTGAAGACAGGCATAGTTCGCGAAATGAAGCACCGCTTCACGAGCGCGGAGGCCAGCCAGAAGGCAACTGCGGCCGGGACATGGCTCAGCATTGACGTGTCACCCGCGTGCTTCTACGCACTTCCCGACAACATCCGAGCGATGTTCAGTCCTGGGCGGTCCGGGGATGCGTGGATCCTGCAGGTGAGAATTGTTTGTGCACACAAGCCTTTAGTTGGGTGGATGAGTGGGTGGGTGGGCGGGCGGGCGGCGGGCGGGCGGGCGGGCGGGCGGCGGGCGGGCGGGCGGGCGGGCGGGCGGCGGGCGGCGGCGGGCGGGCGGGCGGGCGGCGGGCGGGGGCGGCGGGCGGGCGGGCGGCGGGCGGGCGGGCGGGCGGGCGGGCGGGCGGGCGGGCGGGCGGGTGGGCGGGTGGGTGGAGCTTTTACCATTGATAGATTAGTGTGTGTCAGTTGCGTATTAATTACAATTGCAAGCTTTGGCTTATTTTATTGTGCCATGCACGCTCCCACTGTCTATGCAGGCTGAATGGGAGAGCCCCGAGTCTTGTGAGGCACTCAAGGCACTGGTGGCACCCACGTGGTACCAGCTGCCGTTGAAAGGGGGTGACCTCTTGGAGTTCTACGGAGGGATCAAGATGCGTTTTTTCCCGTACCGCGCACCGCACATCAAGTAAGCATGATCGCCTTGCTAGCTTGTTTGACTTGTTTCCTTATCCAATGCACATGTATGGAATCCTCTTACGCATGCGTGCCCATTTGCAATGTTGTGTTTAAAAAAATAGAATTCTCTTGTGGAGACGCACTTAATATTCAGCGCAGTAAACATGATTTCAATTCGGCTGAAGTGCACCGACATTAATCAAATGCCATTCCCAAAAGAGATTTCTCAATGTCCCCATATGCGATTGCGCCATGTGTTGGGTTTCTTTTCCCCAGGCTCTGGCTGGAGCATGTGGTCGTCACAAAGAACACTGGCTATATCGTCTACTATACTAAATCTACACCCAAGATAGAGGAGGCCGTCATGGCATTCCGAGCAGCACACGCAAGGGGCTGAGCGACCCCATATTAGTAAGCAGTGAATAACTGAACGAACTTAAGAAGTACTCTCCCATTCTGAACTGAGCTTAGAAGTACTCTCCCTTGCGTTAACCTTGATGTAAAGGCTGAATAATTTACGAATAAACACGAACATCTTCGCGATGATGCACAGCCATGCCGATCTCGGGGTCAATGTGGCTGGAATTAGTATGATAAACCTGCAAGTCACATGCAAAACAATTTGCATTTGGGCAGTTGTAGAATTACGTCAGGAACATATCATGATAGGATTTTGGAATATGCGCGACTTTTATTGGGACCAGTTTGCGTGGGTGGGTGGGCAGGCGGCCGGGCGGGCGGGCGCGCGGGGGGGCTGGGCGCGCAGGCGGGCGGGGGGCAAGGCGGGGGGGCCTGGGGGTGGGCGGGCAGGCGCGGGCGCGCGGGCGGGCGGGTGGGTGGGTGGGGTGGCCTGGGGGGTGGGCGGGCAGGCGGGCACGCGGGCGGGCGCGCGGGTGGGCGGGTGGGCGGGTGGGTGGGTGGGTGGGTGGGTGGGTGGGTGTGTGGGTGGGTGGGTGGGTGGGTGGGTGGGTGGGTGTGTGTGTGTGTGTGTGTGTGTGTGTGTGTGTGGGTGGGTGTGTGTGGGTGTGTGTGTGTGTGTGTGTGTGTGTGTGTGTGTGTGTGTGGGTGGGTGGGTGGGTGGGTGGGTGGGTGGGTGGGTGGGTGGGTGGGTGGGTGGGTGGGTGGGTGGGTGGGTGGGTGGGTGGGTGGGTGGGTGGGTGGGTGGGTGGGTGGGTGTTCTATGGGCGTGCATTGGTGATTGGCGGGTCGCGGAACGGGGCGGGGTGGGTGGCGGGGACGCTTCCAAGGGCAGATTACACGCGCGCCATGGAAAAAATACATCCAAAAGTTTTCAGGCAATGCCCGACTTTCAGGTGCGTGCCATGTGCAAAATGGTTGCTGAGACGTAGCGTTTACCTGTGCCTCGACGTCATCGTCTTCGTCTTCTTCTGGCTCTGGCACGTCCTCAGCTTGGGCCTGAACCCTTGTGTGGTTGGCCCACTCTGGGTAAACCAGCCACGGGGTGCGGTCCTTTCCCACCCACTCAAAAAACCCAGGCTGGGCAATGTAGCGACGGATGCGGTGAAGAAACATGCGGTTGTCCCTCTCCATATATTTCTGCCAAGGGCAGTTAAGGGCTCTCACGTGAACACCCTTTTGACGTGTAACCCCTTCACTCCCTTTCAGGCCCTTTTCCTTTCTCTCTTCTAGTGTATGTTGGCTCTCCCAAGCGCCTGCCGTTGTCCCGGTTGCCCCATTGATGCCCGTGGAGTGCCTATAAACAGCCTTGAGTGATTTGTGGTGGTTCTCCACCCCGCTTTGTGATGTCCTTTTCAATGACCCGTGGATGTTTAATATCATTTGGATGTGTGCTTGGATGGAATGAAGATAGAACCCCCCGCAGTTTTTTTCCGGAACTCTGCATTCGGCAAACAAGCAGGTAGATTGGCAATGTCCCATTGGACATAATGAATGTTGGTCAATACTGTATACTGATGCTGCCTCCCTTGAATCAGTATTTTCCTATCAATAATCAAGTAAATGCATGTTCTGACCAAACAATACCACCATTGCAGTCAATTTCTTTCACCATGAACACTTCATGAATCCACTTACACCAGGTGAAAAGTGCGGACGAAACGCTTGGCCGTCAAACAGAGAGCCCACTGCTCGTCCTTGTCTAGGTGGGTCTTCCGAGAAAGGGTGATGAACTTGCGGAAGTATCCCCAGAGCCGCGAGAGGAGAGGGCAGGTGCCCTCGGCGCTCCACCTTTCGGCGACAGGCAGCCACTCCTCGTAAGTGTTAGCCAGCTTGCGGGCTTGTGAACCATCCAAGCCAACTGATAGGTAGCCGCTGTGGCCACTGTCCTTTGAAGCCTTGTGGAAGATGAATGATGCCTTGGCACGCCTGAGAGCGCTGTTGACTGCGTCCACGCGTGACTCCGCGTCCTTTGCTGGCCCGCCATGCAGGACCCTCTCGAGGATGAAGTTCATCATCGCCTCCCCGATCCGCATCGGGGCGTGTTCTGCATCCATGCCGACCTTCTCGGGCTTCAGTCCCTTGATAAGTGAGTTGGGGTAGTCACGGCAGGCATCCCAGATCCTCCAGACACGCAGAAAGCCCGCGTTCTCTGGAAAGGGTAGGGCGTCTCCCTCAGGCGAAGGCAGGTACGCACGTAGCTTGCACCGTCTCTCCTTTGGCGGCCTGTAGGAAGTGGGCAGAGGACCGAATTGCAAGGGGACATCGTGCAGTAAGATGGTTTATTATAGGCCTCCAAGTTCCCCTTTAGCTGAATGGAAACAACAGGCAGACATACTTGTGGGGACACCCTTAAGGGAGGTAAGGTGTTTCACTTACCGCTCGCCAGTGGTCTTCTTTTGGTAGCTCTTCTCAGCTTCGGCAGCCAAAATGCTGTCCTCCAACTCCTCACGATTCAGCGCTTCTAGCTCCTCCATGTCCATGCCATGGTCATAGGCAAATTCTTCCGCGGTCTGGCCTGGTTGGGGTTCCTTGTACTCGTAAAGCAGACGCGTGTCGGCCTTTGTAACATGGCACATAGGGCAGAACTTCTTTTCCTTGTCCTTTTGCCAGTCGATGCCTAGTACCGCCCAGTGTGCTTTCATATCCGCTGGGAAGTGGACATCGACTGTTGCATAGAACTTCTCCTCCCCCTTTTTGTGGAAAAATTCTAGCTTGTTTTCCTGCAGCCATTCCAACGCACGGAAAGCTTCTTGTGCGTTGGCCGCTAGGTTCTCCCTGGTATCATTGCCTTCAAAGACCGAGACTGTGATGACATGGTCAGGGCTCTGCCATTGGTCCTCGAGTCCATCGTTCACGATCCGAAAGCACACTTGGGTAACAGCGTGCTTCTGCCGCCCAACGATTGTCCCATCGCCACTGGCACATACAATGACGCGGACGTTTCTCGGGTCAGGGAACAGATGTTCATTCTCGAACACAAGCAGACCAACAAGAATCTGCAGCCAAACGGTAGGAATCATTAGAAGGCAAGCAGCACAATGCAGCGTGCACCGTGTTTTAGATATAAACTGAGAGCATAGATTTGTCTGAACTTTAGACTATGCATTGTTTAGATGACACCTGTCGTACAACGTGAACTGCTATTGACACGCATTGTCATGCCCCTTACCCCACCCATATTCCACGCATGCCACGCACCCACCACACCCATCCACGCATGCCATGCAGCCGGCCATCCACCACACCCATCCACGCATGCCAGCCACCCACCCCACCCATCCACGCATGCCAGCCCCCCACCACACCCATCCACGCATGCCAGCCATCCACAACACCCATCCACGCATGCCAGCCATCCACCCCACCCATCCACGCATGCCAGCCATCCACAACACCCATCCACGCATGCAAGCCACCCACCACACCCATCCACGCATGCCAGCCATCCACAACACCCATCCACGCATGCCAGCCATCCACCCCACCCATCCACGCATGCCAGCCATCCACAACACCCATCCACGCATGCCAGCCATCCACCCCACCCATCCACGCATGCCAGCCCCCCACCACACCCATCCACGCATGCCAGCCATCCACCCCACCCATCCACGCATGCCAGCCATCCACCCCACCCATCCACGCATGCCAGCCATCCACCCCACCCATCCACGCATGCCAGCCCCCCACCACACCCATCCACGCATGCCAGCCACCCACCACACCCATCCACGCATGCCAGCCCCCCACCACACCCATCCACGCATGCCAGCCATCCACAACACCCATCCACGCATGCCAGCCCCCACCACACCCATCCACGCATGCCAGCCCCCCACCACACCCATCCACGCATGCCAGCCATCCACCCCACCCATCCACGCATGCCAGCCATCCACCCCACCCATCCACGCATGCCAGCCATCCACCACTCCCATCCACGCATGCCAGCCACCCACCACACCCATCCACGCATGCAAGCCCCCCACCACACCCATCCACGCATGCCAGTCACCCACCACACCCATCCACGCATGCCAGCCATCCACCACACCCATCCACGCATGCCACGCACCCACGCTGCTATTGACACGTATTGTCATGCATTTCCATTATAGTTGTACTTATAGAGAAGTGACATAAAGAAAGTGTTTTCCGTACCTGCAACTTGCGGATGAGAGGCGTGCAGACGCCCTTCTGCCCAACACCGTCGGCCCAAACCAGCTGGTCATTCGGCAGGCTGTAGAACAGAGGCATGATCCTGTCTGCCCTCTCGTTCATGTCCTTGCGTGAGCGGCTGAGCCTCTGTTCACCTGGCATAAACCTGCTGGGCAAGGCGTCTCGGAAGGCCGCCAGCGCCTGAAAGCTGACAAGGCCAGCGTCGCGCATGTTCACAAAAAGCTCCGTCTGTTTGTTGTAGTATTTTCCCAACTTAAGCCGTGCGCTCCTTGTCAGCTTGCCCTTGGTATCCTTCCTCAAAGCATTTTGCATGGTTGAACCTGTGAGGATGTGTTTGCTGATATTTTTCAACACGTACGATATGGAGAGGCGTTTCCTCCATCTGACCTTGTCTTTGTCGTTCAGGCCCATGAGGTTGCCCTGTTTGATGGCTGCAGCAACCTCGCTGATGGCGACCTCCATGTTGTGCACCATTGATTGGAGGGCGGCCATTTGGCTGCTCAGACATAAAAAATGTAAGTATTATCACACACGTGGCAGCATGCGGAAAGGGAGCACAAGTCAATGATGGTCCAAATGGCAGGATCATGATTTTGCAAAACAACTCTTTATCAAGGTTAAAGAACCAAATCGAGGTATTGGGGCTGCTACCACTACATTTTTTGGGTATAAGGACTGTGACTTACGCGTTTTGCATTGTCTTCTTGTTTGGTTTCTCCACGTTGTCCTCCTGCACAGTCTTCACGAGGCGTTCCAGTGTCTTCATGTCGGCTGACAGGGTCCAACCCGCACGCTTGTACTTGCACTCCTTTGCGCGCTCTCGCAGATGCTTCCTAGCATTGCGGAGGCGGGCCTCGCGGGCCTCGTCCGTCTCGGGCACCTCGGCTTCCTTCTCCACTTCGGATGCCTTCCTTTTGGTGAGTGATGCCTTGGTGGCAGATGCGGTATTGCCGTGAGCTGCCTCGCCCGCCGGCGCCGTTGTCTTTGCTTTCTTTGCCTTCTTGGCGGAGGACGGGGCTGCGTTCATGGAGCGCTTGCCCTGCTGCCCATGCGTGGTGCCGCGAGATCCTACCGTCTCTGTGGGAGCACTGGTAGCTCCTGCAAGAAGCGTGTGGCTTGCACCTCCTTGCGCCCCGGGCTGAGAGCACGTCGCAGGCTGGGAGCCAGGGAAGGCCATGGAAAACTGTGCAGCGTAGGGGAAGGGCAGGGGACCATCACGAACCACGTAAGCATAGGTTGGATATCCCACTACCACGTGTGGCCCGCCCAGGGGCCCGCCCGCGGTGGCGGTGGCGGCAACCGGTGCGGGGGTGGCTGGCCTGCCCAGGCGCCCGCCGGCAGTGGCGGTGGCGGCAACCGGTGCGGGGGTGGTTGGCCTGCCCAGGCGCCAACCTGCGGTGTTGGCGGCGGCAACCGGCACGGGGGTGGCTGGCCTGCCCAGGCGCCCGCCGGCAGTGGCGGCGGGGGCAACCGGCGCGGAGGTGGCTAGCCCGCCCGGGCGCCCGCCGGCGGCGGCGGCGGCGGCAACTGGCGCGGTTGTGGCTGGCCCCCCTGAGCGCCCGCCAGCAGTGGCGGTGGCGGCAACCGGCGCGAGGGTGGCTGGCCTGCCTGGGCGCACGCCGGCGGTGGCGGCGGCGGCAACCGGCGCGGGGGTGGCTGGCCCGCCCGGTCGTCCGCCAGCAGGTGCGGTGGCGGTGGCAGCAGCTGTAACGGTGGGGCCGGCAGCTGTGGTGGCAGGGGCAGCGGGCTGAGTCATTTCCGAGTCGGTAGGACCTGCCCCGAGCCGCGCAATGATTTCCTCCAGCATCTTCACGCGAGCAAGGAGCTTACGGACCTGTTTTGCCACCTTGAAGGTAAGCATACCGTTTCCAAGTGCTTTCAGGAGCTGCGACACGCTAGGCTCACCCTTGTTAGGCCCCCTCTCGTTAAACATAGCGAGCTTGAAAGCAAACCGTTTCAGGTTGGCGATGACACCCGGCTCCATCTTGGATACGCTGAGCACCTCGGTGCCGTACTTCTCACCGCCCTCAGCCGGGCAATCGAACTCCTCAAACACTGCGAGGCCGACATGCAGGGTGTCAACATTGCAATGACAAATGTCTGGGTAAGTGATTTGCCATTACAATTTCCTTCCCTTGCTTTCATGTCGCGGTTTCCCAAATTGACATACTATAATAATGCATAAGCGCACCCGGGCAGCCTCCTTAGTAGCTGGTTTGTCTGTCATATGGAGGCAGATGGTACGCAAGGATAGATGGCAAGTAGTGATGAAGGAGACCACCCCCAAGTCTGTGGGGGCTCCGCGTGTGACCGCGTATGCGTGCGTGGGTGTGTGTGGGGAGTGACATGCATTCGTGAGTGTGGTGGGGAGCTGGCATGCATGCGCGGGTGTGTGGGGTGGCTGGCATGCTACGTGGGTGTGGGGGGTGGCTGGCATGCGTGCATGGGTTTGTGGGGTGGCTGGCATGCGTGCGCGGGTGTGGGGGTGGCTGGCATGCGTTCGTGGGTTGCTGGGGAGGCTGGCATGCGTGCGTGTGTGGGGGGGGAGCTGCCATGCATGCATGTGGGGCGGGGCGGGCTGGCATGCGTGCGTGCATGTGTGGGGGGAGTGGCATGCATTCGTGAGTGTAGTGGGGAGCTGGCATGCATGCGTGGGTGTGGGGGGGGCTGGCATGCTACCTGGGTGTGGGAGGGGGCTGGCATGCGTGCGTGGGTGTGGGGGTTGGCTGGCATGCTACGTGGGTGTGGGGGGTGGCTGGCATGCGTGCCTGGGTTGGTGGGGTGGCTGGCATGCGTGCGTGGCTGTGGGGGTGGCTGGCATGCGTGCCTGGGTTTGTGGGGTGGCTGGCATGCATGCGTGCATGTGGGGGGTGGCTGGCATGCTACGAGGTTGTGGGGGGGGCTGGCATGCATGCGTGCATGTGGGGGGGGCTGGCATGCATGCGTGGGTGTGTGGGGGCTGCCATGCGTGCGTGGGTGTGGGGGGGAGTGGCATGCATTCGTGAGTGTGGTGGGGAGCTGGCATGCATGCGTGGGTGTGGGTGGGGGCTGGCATGCTACGTGGGTGTGGGAGGGGGCTGGCATGCGTGCGTGGGTGTGGGGGTGGCTGGCATGCTACGTGGGTGTGGGGGGGGGGCTGGAATGCATAAGTGGGTTTGTGGGGGGCTGGCATGCGTGCGTGGCTGTGGGGGTGGCTGGCATGCGCGCCTGGGTTGGTGGGGTGGCTGGCATGCATGCGTGCATGTGGGGGGTGGCTGGCATGCTGCGTGGGTGTGGGGGGGGCTGGCATGCGTGCATGGGTTTGTGGGGGGGCTGGCATGCATGCGTGCATGTGGGGGGTGGCTGGCATGCTAAGTGGGTGTGGGGGGGGGGCTGGCATGCGTGGATGGGTGGGGTGTGGGGCTGGCATGCATGGATGGATGTGGTGCCCTCTATTAATTAATTAACTAACTAATTAATGCATTATAAGTGGTTTGCACCAAGCGCTGGGTGCGGTGGCGGTGGAATGGGAGCGCGAGCATGCATCATGGCAGGTACTCAATGAGGGGGATCGAGGGGAGGTTGTACATAGATGGGACTAGGTGGGAGGTAAATAAGGCGTTCCTTTATGTGTCAAGGGGTTGGTGGGAGGGATAAAGTGAGGAACCAATCTCACCCTGGGTCATGATATGGGCTCACCGTCACAGAACTGTTGAAGATCAAGGCCTTTGGCCACCTCATCCTGCTCCCAAGAAGGCCCTGGATTCACCTGCAAGGGTGAGGAAACAGTATTGACAGGTAACGTTCAGTTTGATGAGATGATGGGGTACATTCAAAACCATTTGTCATTGAAGTAAGCAGGTAAAATGACATTAGGATCTTCATCCTAAAAAACTGTCTCCCAATGACGAGTACTTCCTTACGAGTAAATCGAAGCTTCGACATAAACGTGATTATTATTTATCTGCTGGACGGCAGCATGGTATGAGTGCATAGTTATTATACGTAACACATTTACCAGCGGCAAACGTCATGTCGGAATGTCGGATTAAGACCGCTAGCATGGCCACCAAAAGTAGCAACGAATGCGACTGAGTTTCCACTGCACATCCAAGAATGGAAGTTTCGCCATCGAAACTGATCTTCACGCGTAAATGGCCGCTAGCCAGGGGTTCACAATCGTTCGTAACAGTAGATTCGCAGAGTCGGACATCGGATTAAAGTGCGCATAGCCGAGCATCCAATACTGCTTATCGTTAGCTGTTTTCCTTAGAATGTACACTCACCTCGACATTACCGATCATCAACAGAGCTTTCTGCGTAGCAGCGCTAAGAATGCGGCTGAGGAGGTAGTTCTCAACCTTCATGGCTTCCGCAGGTCTTGAGCGAATCTTGGCCGGAGCTGTTACTCGGCAATCAGATCCGGGCTACTTGCCCGAGAGACTCTAAAGCACGCCCGAGTGCTGGATATCGAGGCAGCGATTCCGGAGCTCTTTTGAAGAAAGTGGTATGGCGAAATGTAAATTTCTAAGCAGTATCGGCTTTCGTGCAGTAGGCACTTCCTCGCCGCGGTTGTCCGACCCCGCAAGCCGGAAGGCGGAAATTTAAACAATGCAAAGCAGTTAAAACACCAACAAATCTGAACCATTGAAAGGCAGGCAAGATGGATTCAAATTGTGGCTCACCTTGGGCCGAAAGGGCCGAATTCGTTGGCGCTGACGTCCGCCATAACTGGGTGTGCGTCAGTGGTTCGTGCTTGCGGGCAATTCCCCGTGCTTGGCAATGTTAGGCTATTGTGTCGTTTATTGTATTTTTGTATTTAACGGTAGCCCTTTCGCATTCCAGCGATCGTCCTGCTACGGTTGCGCACTGTGTTCAGTGATACGGTCCATTATAATTTCATCAATGCATTCCGTCCGGGGAAAATCTTTACAGATCTCCTCCCAGATTTGCAACAGATCTCGGCGCAACTGGGTTGGCTGGGGCAGGTACGACAGCGCAGAAATTTCCCTAGTTCACAACGCTCGCAACTTGGCCGCGCTGGGGCAGCTTGACCCGGGTGACTTTCCCTGCCAAAAAAGGTTTCCGCGGAAGCGTATTGTAGTGTGACTTGAGCTGACAACGATTTGAATAGGATGTAATCAAGTAACGTGCGTGTTTGCAACTTGCCCGTTGAAACTCTTCTTCCGAAAATTGGCTCCGCCTGATTACCGCGGGCGGCCATGCAGTCTTGAATGCAGTCATGAATGCTCGCTCCCACCGATTGCAGACTTGTAAATTCCAGACGGTCAGATGTCAATCGAACGGCCCATGTTGTTGTTGTGAGTAGTTTGATCACATTCATTTTAAAAATACCCATTTACCCTATCGATTTACCCTGATTTACCCGGAAACGGCCGAGGGCCAGGACAGTATCCGATCTAGAGTGGCAGAGAATCTAACTGGCCTAAGCAGCCTGTATAGATGGATGCGATGGATGCGAAAAACCGCACACGTGGAGTTGGTTACGTCTTTTGGGGGTACAATAAGCCACTATTTGCAGCAACATCCGAAAGGTGACACAAGTGCGGGATGCCGCAGGTGCGGGTGACACCGAGGTACCCGCACTTGTCCGGACGCGCCGCGCTGGGCCAGAGGGCGGATTTGGCGCGAGAAGCAGGGCATACCACAAAACCGCTGTCGCGCGCAAATCGAGACTTCAGTAAGCCATTTCAAGGAAGCACTGCGCCCGATGCAGGCCTGACGCAATGCTCTTTACTCCAAATTGCACGGAAGACTCCATTATTTCGCATAACACCATGGAATTTTCAATCGTAGCAAGGTCGCTTTTACCTCGCCCGACGCCCTTCCGACGGGCCAAATCTGGACGACGAGTATGAGAGTGGAAGTGTTCTTTATAATCGTCAGAGGAATGGTGCGGAAAGCAGGGCATGCCATAACTGCGCTCTCGCGCGCAAATCGAGACTTCGCCACTTCACGTTGCATGGTCGATCAAAGTTTATATTGTGTCTTTCATGAAGGCCGGTGGCGGGCTGCATTTACGCAAGGGGAGCTAAGTTATGTCCTCGAAAAGTCGCGTTGGCCCGGGCCTTTGCCGGGGCCCAACCTCCCACCAGGAGATTGGTTGGAGTGCTTCTTAATTATGAATCGTGTAGTGGCTCAGGCTGGTGGGATGATACAACGACGGGCCAATCGTGATAAAAATAGTGGCTTCCGTTTGGTAGAGCTGTCGTTAAGTAAGAGTCAAGAGCTCTGACAGGTAACAGCTGTTAAACCCAACGCGAGAGCAGACAGAGCAGCGGCCAATTACCCCGGCGGCCGGCAGCCATTGCGGGGGAGTTATTCCGGGAAGTGAAGGGGCCGGCATGGACATTTATCTGAGTGTAGACTGATTTTTCAATATCTTGTTGTTTCAATAATTGTACACGTAAGCGTTGATTTCAATCCAATGGCAGGCATATTGGCATGGATTTTTTCCTGAGTCTTACCGTGTTTGCCGTGCATGAATGTTCCAAGGCAGTCAATCTAATGACGGCATTACTATCGAATGTTCCTTGGCATCGTTGTTTCTGCCAATGGAGTGTCACTTAGAAGATTGATATTGCCTTGTAATGTTGCCAGGCGGACCAAAATCCAGGCGAGTTGCCTGCGACTGTGCTCGCCATCACCTTTCAACAGCCGTAACATGCAACTGGCGAACGGGGTTGCTGTTCTTTTTTCTTCTTTCCTGCAAGCTGTCTTGGTTCTTCTGCGTTGTCCATTGTAGGTCGATGAATGTAGGAGTGTGCATAAAAGCGGCCGTGCTTTGGGTCAGGTCCCGACGTTGCATTGTCGAGCGAGAGCCCATCAAGCAGGCGTGCTTGTTGGTTATGGTTCTGTGCTTGTCTTGGTGTTATTATTGTTCGCTGCTGGGCAGTCATGGCGGTAATGCCCGTTATGGCTCTCATGGCTGTCCTTGCTATCATGACTGTCACGACTCTCATGGCTGTCCAAAGTCATGACTGCCATTGCTGTCGCCGCCGCAATTGCATGGATTCAATGCTGTGCTAGGTGGCTTGCTTACTTGTGCGCCTGTTTGCATATCTAGGTTATACGCATAGCTGTATTGCTTGCATTGGTGGCTGTCTGTACTTGTTTGCCTTGCAGGCGCAACTCGCAAGTTATTGACGGAACATGGGCTTCTATTGAGAGATCACAGAGCACTCAAGTGCTGTGCGCAATTATAGGGCCATTTTTTTTAGCAGGTAACCACCTTTCACCGTTAGCGGGCCGCACTCGCAATCAGCCTCAGCTCCGCAACTAAGGACTGGCAGATTGGGGATGTGAAATTATCACTGTGGTTAGTTCTTGCTATGCTTGCTGCATGTTTGCTGGCTTGCGTTGGCACGTTGGTGGCTTGCTGGCTTTCTGGCAGGCATCATTGCAGGTCTTGTGTTGCTTATGTGAATAGACGAGTCTGGGCTACACTCGGTTAGCAAGTGTTGTTATCTGCTTCCATTTCCTTGGCCAGAGCAGAGCTGATGGTGTTGCGCGCCAACATCTGGCCTGAGGACCAGAATGGCATTTTTAATTCAACTGGTGCTGCCTATCTCAATCCTGAACCGGCCGGCTGCATCAGGGTGTGACCCATGTGGTTCGTTTAAATTCTTGGAATGACGCCATGTGTATGTGGTTTTCTCGCACTACCTCTGTAAACAACTTGTCTTGCACACCCCAACGCCACACTTCTGTTTTATTGTTGTAGATAAATATTTCAACACTGCGAGATGCCATCTGCTTATGTCATGGAGAAGGCCCGCTGATTGCCTGATTACCCACCCCGGTACAGGTAGGAATTAACTGCGCATGCATTGTAGTTGCCCTTGTGTAGCGTGCCCATTGTACGCGTCATAGCTGCACACATGCCCACGCATTTTACACATAATGTAAATGTAATGCGTCCAGGCATAGTTGTCTCACTTCACATAATGTCCACCTTTGAAGGTTGTGCGAGTTGCTTCTTGAAAATGTCAGCACATTTAAAAGTGTTTTGGTGTAGCAGCGGAGGGCTGAGGTATACTTGCTGTGCAGGACTGGCCAGCACATTGGAGGACAATGGGTGACTAGAACCATTATTGATTTCTTTCCGGGCGTGTTATTAATTAATTAATAATTAATAGACACGTGACTGCGTCACGTGTTATTATATACTACGTCCTATCATATGCGTCGAATTCTCTCATGCATCACCATGAAAACGAGGCTCCATTGAAATGAAATGAAATTATAACATGACTCCGTTGGGAGATCACGAGGCTCCATGAATGGATTTGATCCTAATGAGAGCAATTAATTAATTAATTTACACGTAACTGTGTCACGTGTGCAGACGTCCTCAGGGAAATGAATATGGGATGGGGTGGATTAATTAATAGACACGTGGGGTGGATGGATGTAGCTATCAAGGAGACAACCAGCGCAGGCCAGAAATCGGGAGAATCCGGACCATGGTAGCTATGTCTAGTTCCTAGTTACAGGGTTGCGGGCACCACATCCCGAAGATCGCTATGCATGCCAAACTTAGTCACACGCGGAGGCACCACCGACTGGGGGTGGTGGCGCCATTAACAAGCAATACGAGCCAGCCGGTGGGCCGGCCAGCAATCAAGCGCAACGACGCAAGCCTGGTGGCAAGGAAAGTCAGTCGTGGACATTAGAGAATATGGCTGGCTAACGTTCATCGAGCTAGACCTAGACGTTTGAGCTAAAAACCAACCAGGTACGAGACACCTTACGTGGCCGCCCTCTGCAGGGCTGCGCCCCGCTCAGCCGAGCCGGCACCTCCTCACGTGGGCCGGGCCCAGCCAGGTTAGAGGCCGTAAGGCCCGCACCTTCAAAGAGCAGCTCGTAGAGGACAAGGGGGGCCTAGGCCTCTCCGTGATTTGGAAAAAGATGGGGCCCCAGGTCATATCGAGGATCGACAACAATCCCCCTGCAGTGGGGAAGCAGCATGTTTGCAAACGCGGGAAGCATGCTAGACAAGACCCCTAGGGTCGCAGGCACCATGATTAATTACACTCTTGCTCCCGTTGGGGAGTCATTAACCCTGATGGATGGATGGATGGATGGATGGATGGATGGATGGATGGATGGATGGATGGATGGATGGATGGATGGATGGATGGATGGATGGATGGATGGATGGATGGATGGATGGATGGATGGATGGATGGATGGATGGATGGATGGATGGATGGATGGATGGATGGATGGATGGATGGATGGGTACACGCAATTCTACCGGTCTAAGCTATCTACAAAACAATCCTACTCTATATCTATGGTGCCCGCGACCCTAGGGGTCGTGTCTAGCATGCATGCTTCCCACGTGTGCAAATGCGCGGCTTCCCCACTGGAGCGGGGTTGTTGTCCTCTATGACCTGAGCCCACTTGGCCTTGTCCATCATCTTTTTCCAAATCACCGAGAGGCCTAGGCCCCCGATGTCCTCTACAATGGAAATAAATACCCTATTCAACACGAGGAATCACCCTCGATGGAGGTACCATCAATAGGTCATGTCAGTCGTTACGTCAGTCAGGCCATTAAATTAAAATTAAAATTAAATTATAACATGCCTCCGTGGGGAGATCATGTAGCACATGTTCCGTGATGGGGGTGGAGGTGGAGGAAGCCGAGTAAGCGAACTAACCTAATTCTAAGCTATCTGGCTAGTCTATAAAATCCTAACTACACTACCCAGCAAAACGCCCCCTCCTCTTGGGGGGAGGTGGCTTGCCCACAGGGGCTGGCGTGTGTGCCTGGACAATCTTCTGCCACCGCGTCTTGTCCTGCATCTTGTACCACTGCCAACCAATGCCTTCAAAAATGACAGGCATGATGAATCCTGTCGAGCAAGCATAAGAAGAGAACTGACAATACGACTGATATTCTACCCCAGCTGCTGGCAAGACCTCTGAATAAACCGCAACATAAAAATCTTACCAATGTCATACCGTGATACCGTCCTTCTGACCACTCGCTTGACATCGATACACACTGACCACCGCCAGCGCCAATCATCACGCCGGGGCCCTGCAGACTGCAGTCAAAATGCAAGAAGGTGGGAAAAGAAGCGCGGCTGGTGATAGCACCACATATCCTGCCCCAACCAGCAAGTGTGAATAAGCAATGAAGGGGTTCCTAGACCTGGGGAACGGTCACTGACACGCCAGGCGGGATAGACATGGAGAGGTTGTGCATTCCAGCACTTGAGGGAAACGGAGAATGGCTGCCCAAGGGTAAGACCAGTTAGCATCATGGCAACAGACGTGATCACAGTCTCACTGAAAAGATGCTTGAAAAAAGACAAGTTTATAATTGAAATAATCACAACCAACAAGCACTCCTGCTTGATGGGCTCTCGCTCGACAATGCAACGTCGGGACCTGACCCAAAGCACGGCCGCTTTTATGCACACTCCTACATTCATCGACCTACAATGGACAACGCAGAAGAACCAAGACAGCTTGCAGGAAAGAAGAAAAAAGAACAGCAACCCCGTTCGCCAGTTGCAAGTTACGGCTGTTGAAAGGTGATGGCGAGCACAGTCGCAGGCAACTCGCCTGGATTTTGGTCCGCCTGGCAACATTACAAGGCAATATCAATCTTCTAAGTGACACTCCATTGGCAGAAACAACGATGCCAAGGAACATTCGATAGTAATGCCGTCATTAGATTGACTGCCTTGGAACATTCATGCACGGCAAACACGGTAAGACTCAGGAAAAAATCCATGCCAATATGCCTGCCATTGGATTGAAATCAACGCTTACGTGTACAATTATTGAAACAACAAGATATTGAAAAATCAGTCTACACTCAGATAAATGTCCATGCCGGCCCCTTCACTTCCCGGAATAACTCCCCCGCAATGGCTGCCGGGGTTGGCCGCTGCTCTGTCTGCTCTCGCGTTGGGTTTAACAGCTGTTACCTGTCAGAGCTCTTGACTCTTACTTAACGACAGCTCTACCAAACGGAAGCCACTATTTTTATCACGATTGGCCCGTCGTTGTATCATCCCACCAGCCTGAGCCACTGCACGGTTCATAAGAAGCACTCCAACCAATCTCCTGGTGGGAGGTTGGGCCCCGGCAAAGGCCCCGGCCAATGCGACTTTTCGAGGACATAACTTAGCTCCCCTTGCGTAAATGCAGCCCGCCACCGGCCTTCATGAAAGACACAATATAAACTTTGATCGACCATGCAACGTGAAGTGGCGAAGTCTCGATTTGCGCGCGAGAGCGCAGTTATGGCCTGCCCTGCTTTCCGCACCATTCCTCTGACGATTATAAAGAACACTTCCACTCTCATACTCGTCGTCCAGATTTGGCCCGTCGGAAGGGCGTCGGGCGAGGTAAAAGCGACCTTGCTACGATTGAAAATTCCATGGTGTTATGCGAAATAATGGAGTCTTCCGTGCAATTTGGAGTAAAGAGCATTGCGTCAGGCCTGCATCGGGCGCAGTGCTTCCTTGAAATGGCTAAGTCTCGATTTGCGCGCGACAGCGGTTTTGTGGTATGCCCTGCTTCTCGCGCCAAATCCGCTCTCTGGCCCAGCGCGGCGCGTCCGGACAAGTGCGGGTACCTCGGTGTCACCCGCACCTGCGGCATCCCGCACTTGTGTCACCTTTCGGATGTTGCTGCAAATAGTGGCTTCCCATTAATGGGGGTCTTAACCTAATGATATACGAAGGCAAAATGAAAAAAGTTAAAACGTTAGCCGCCGACAATCTGGAGCGTCCGATGATGGATCCAACGGCCGCGATCCTTCCTATTGGTTAATAAAAATACCCATTTACCCGGAAAATTTCCGTTTTGGCCGGAAAAAATTCGACGAAACTTTTTCACACTGGGTTTTTCCGGTCCGAAACGGAAAAACGGTTCGTTTCCGTTGATCCACCGTAATACCACTGAATTTTGCCAAATCAGGTGGAATTCAGTGGTATTGGTGGTAGACCCATTTGGACCCCCAAATGGGTCTACCACCCAATAATAGACCCCTTCTGAAGACCGCCAACCCCGACTAATTACCCCGACTAAATTCCTGGCGCGGCGCGTTTTGGGGAAAGTCGGACCACGACTTGGAGCCAGCCTTTCCACGGGTTTTTGGAAATCACACCCGGTGTTGGCAACACCCGATGACAGATGACAATGACGAGAGGCTACGGTACGCGTCGATAAATACGGGGAACGCTTGCGAAAGTAACGGTGTGGGCCGATAAATACGGGTAACGCTTGCAGACGCGGCGGCATAAGCCGGAAGCGTTGTGATCAGGGACGAAACGAACGAAAAGCGCAGCCTACTGGCTCATACTTGCGAAAACCGTTTGTGGGTCAAGATGGCGGCCTGTGGGCCATACCATGCCAAGGCGGCCGCGTAAAGTGTTTATGAACGATGATTTTGAACGTGGCGTAAAAACGACTTCCTGGCCACCACGCCGTTGCACCCGGTTCTCGGTAGAGCTTGCCGCATCACAGCACTATCTGGTTGAGCCGTCAGAGACTGCTAACGTGTAAAAGGTTTCCTTTGTTGGAGAATGTTCAAATGTGAAGGAGAAGCTTGATCTGTGCTTGGATTCCTGTGGTCAGGCACAAAAGGAACGTTTGGTTACGACCGGGGAGGACGGCCATGTTTTGGAGTGCACATGCCAATTTCCAGCCTTTGTAGGCCTCCCATGCCGCCATTGTTTAGCCGTTGAGGTGCATCTTCATCAGTGCAAGCAGGTGCCGATTCAATTGGTGTGCGATAGGTGGAAGCAACCCAAGCCGGACACTATTGAGAGCCAGCTACAATTCCAACAGATGGTAACTGTACACCCTGAGAACAGCCGTGATGATGATGTCAACGTGGATGTCGCTCAAGGCTCGGAGCCTACGTATACTGACATTCTCGCTCACATGAAGGCATGGGCTTCTTTGGCGCATGAGGGTCGTTGTGGCTCGGATTTTCTCAGGCATTGTAAGTCATACTGACAGCAGAAGACACTGCCATAAAGTCAGGTCAGTCACAATGCGACATTGCCGGGAGGGGATGGAAGTGCTGCTCGCTTGGTAGAAAACCCTTTAGGTCCTCCACCCCGTGGTCGGGGAAAACAAAGAGCACACCATCCCAACGAGCCACCCACGTCAAAACGCAAGGTCTCTGCAACTCTTGGTGGAAGCGTTGTCGGTGAGGCTACGGGTACTTCGAAGCGGGCCCGGGCCCGATGCGGGTTCGTTGCTTCTCTTGGTCACGGCAACTGCCCTAGCAATGCCGCGTCTGCTCCAAGTGTTGGCAGTGCTTGTTCGCAACCCCAACTCCCATGAGCGAATATGAAACTGCAACCTCGATGCACCTTCACGAGGTCAATGCCCTCATGGATCATTTGGAGGTATTTGCTGGCAATGTTGCTAGCATGGCAGCGCTTGCTTAGTGCAATAGGGAAGGTGCAACTTCTATGCACCACAGGCTGCCTACATCCTTTCCGGCACATCCATCTTCACGTTAACAATCCTAAGTGGGACAACATGTGTATCCTGGCTACATTTCATCTGTGTTTGTTGTAAGTTGGTGCGTTTCCTCGGCCATAAAACTTCGTATCAACATTGAACATCTTCTTGCCGCAGTGTAATATGAGTATCTCAAACATATGTGCCGGGCCATTGTCTTGCTCCCGATCATTTTGCGGTGTTTGGCTTTAAGCACTATAATGGAATGTTGGAGTTGTGGTGTCCATTGTAGTGCTTGTTGGCTGCCTCCATGATCGTGAGATGTGGCCTTGAATCTCATGTGTGTATTTTCTTTCAACGATGGACTTGAGTGCTTGGCTTCTTTGCGTTACTTATACATGTGGCGCCAACTCCTCCCAAATGTACAAGGCCACCCCCAGACATGCAACCATGCCCTTGCTTACACACTTGCAGGTGCGGCGCATGGTGGACGGACCTACGTGGCGCTGCATGCGACATATCTTCTTGCTGCTGCGGCCCGGCTACTATTGCTACACTTATCATCAAGGATGTGGCATATCAGTGGTGCCATCATCATAATGCTTGGCAACGTTTGAAGCTCAATCAGCCATCATGGTGTGGACAGTAGGCCTAGTGGCCCTTGCTTGCGATGGAGCCGTGGTGCCATCACTTCCCCCGGTGGACATCTGTGCTTCCCATCAGTTCCAACGTTCACTACATGTGTTGAGCCACTCATGTTGACGGTGGTTCAAGCATGGTTGAAGCCAGCCTGAAGTGGCTGGTTTGGCATGTGCCGATTTAGTGGCTAGACGAGTAGTGGGCTCTCAACCCACTCGGGTGCAAAAAGCGAATCTTCACTGGTAGTTTGACATGTCAGGCTTTGTTGGTGAAAGCTCGTGTAGGCTGTCCAACTGAGTGGTGGTTTCAATGGCCGCCGCCGCCTCCTCCTCCGGGCCGCCGCCGCCTCCTACGGGCCGCTGCCGCCTACGGGCCACCACCGCCTCCTACGGGCCGCCGCCGCCTCCGGGCCGCCGCCGCCTCCTACGGGCCGCTGCCGCCTCCAAGCCGCCACCGCCTCCTCCGGGCCGCCGCCGCCACCGCCTCCTACGGGCCGCCGCCGCCGCCTCCTCCTTCGGGCCGCCGCTGCCGCCGCCGGCTCCAGGCTGCTGCCCCCGCCGCCTCCTCTGGGCTGCCACCGCCTTAGCCGGGCCGCCGCCGCCACTGGCGTTGGGTAGTGCCATGCATTGTGGTTCCGTGACTCCCCAACGGGAGCACGAGTCTAATTAATTAATTAATTAATTGTGGTACCAACCCAAGGTTGCTGTGGGAGTTCCCTTGAACCCTGAGTGCCCCCCCTCAGGATAAAATTACTGGATGTTCCCTAGCAACCGCCACCATTAGGGAGGACAGTCAATACTTGCTGACCCACATTTGCTTGACATGTCAATATGTCACAACCAAATCTGACTTGTTGTTACATCCTGAGTTTTGTAATAGTTTGGGATTTTATTTGAGGCCTTTTGGACAAGTATTGAGCTAGTTATGAGGTTTCCCACGTGCAGAGATATTTGGAGACCTGGACTTTGTCAACTGACTTGTTTAGACCCTCATTGGTCGTGGCCTGATCCACGTGGGGTTATTAGTTGGTCGGTTCTGCCAAGTCTTAAATGATCCTTTAGGACTCCAGTGCTTATCAAGATTCGGTGATTCCACGTCTGGATTCTGCCAGGCTGGTTTGTGTGCTCTTCTGTTACGTGTCTAGTTAGAGGGACGAAAGAATCTTACCATGTTATGCTGTAACCTGATTGGTCCATTTCAGGCTAACGGTGGAGCATGCTCGACATGCACGTTGATATAAGGACGTATGGGTTGCCATTGCTGGAACGTTTGTTGTGATCTAATCTAACATGGTATAATAAGGTTCGCATTATTCATCCATCCTCAAAGCCTCTTGCTCGTTGACCACTTTCAGTTCCACAGAAGTAGTCAAGGATATTACTTGTCTAACTTACTGAGATAACTAGACACAAATCACACAATTATCAAGGAGACAATTATATTTCTTGTGCACATGATCAACGCATCTCTCGATTTCTGGCCTGCGCATGCGCTGGTTGTCTCCTTGATATTTCTTGATCAACGCATTGCGGTCCAATGTGGTGTGAGCAATTGTTTGTTAAGCCGCGGTATGATTGTGTGCACGAGTTTAATTCATCAACCCCGATGGATTCAATTGACTAGATTAAGTGAAGATATAACGGCAGAGTCTTTGTATCATGGCATGCCTCGTGTTTCGGACGAGATTAGGCAGCGTAGGATAGCATTTGTAGGACACCTTGCCCGCACCAGCCAGGTCGACACCACCCTTGGTCTGGCCGGCCCCCAGCGGCTTGGCCAGCCAGGGCAGCACATTCTGACCTGGCCTGGCCCCGAGGACATTCCCAAAAGGGTTGGGAAACCTGTCACGAACTACGTTCAGATGTTGCTGGACGACCTAGTGGTCCCAGCCCAGTTTGAGCACCGCATCCACTCTCTCTCCCGTCTTTGGACTGCCATGCAGGACAAGACGCGGTGGAAGAAGATTGTCAAGGCACACACGCCCGACCCTGTGGGCAAGCCACCTCCCCCCAAGCGGAGGAGGCGTTTTGATGAGTAGTGTAGTTAGGATTTTCTAGATAGCTTAGAGTTAGGATAGTTCGATCACGCGGCTTCCTCCACGGCCATCCATCATGGAATATGTGCTACATGACCCCCCACGGAGGCATGTTATAATTTAATTTTAATTTTAATAACGGCAGGCTCGAGCTACCATTAATTAATTAATTAATTAGACTCGTGCTCCCGTACGTTGGGGAGTCACGGAGCATTAACCCCGATGGATGGATGGATGGGTGCAAACATTCCTACCGGTCTAATCTATCTACATTGGCGACATACTACATCTATCTAACAGCATTCTAACTACAACATCTATCTAGGCAGCCGCACGCTGCCCTAGGGGGAGCTATCTGGCGTGCCTCCCGCGGGATTGCACTCGCGGGCGCTTCCCCACTGGGCGAGCTACCATGGTCCGGATTCTCCCGATTTCTGGCCTGCGCTGGTTGTCTCCTTGAGATTGTAACGACTAAAAATGATCATCAACATCATCCATAGTCCAATATGAAAGATCTTTTACCTGGGTTGCTTTCTTGAGTTGCAGAACTTCAAGTATCCGAGCAACGTTGAGATGGAAATTCCACAGCACGTGATTTAGGGAATCACAACCCCTTGTAGACACAAAGACAAGCTCGTGTATAGACGACCTCTGTGGAACTGAAGGACGTCTATAGCCAAGGGGCTCTTATGAATGGACAACAAAGACAAGCTTTATTATACCATGGTGAATCAAAACCAACGTAGCAACAATGGCGACCCCACGTCCTTGATATCGACGTGCTTGTCGACTTGCTCCAACCTTAGCCTGAAGAGAACCAATCAGAACCATGGAATCCTATACAAGATCTTCGTATCCATCCTAGTCACACAAAACAGAACAACACCACACACAGCCTGGCAGAATCTTTCCATGAGATCCTAAATCTGTCGTGAGCACTGAAGTCCCAAAGGAGCATTTAAGACTCAATAGTACCAACTAACAAACTACAACCCCACGTGGATCAGGCCACGACCAATGAGGGCTCCTATCAGTAGTATCAGCCAACAAACTACAACCCTACGTGGATCAGGCCACGACCAATGAGGGTTCCTATCAGTTGGCTGACAAAGTATCAGCTCCAAGTACCGTCGTCTTAGAAACCTCATAACTTTCTCAATACTGATCCAAAAGTCCTCGAATAAAAGCCAAACATTCACAAAACAAAGGATGTAACAACAAAGTCATTTTTGCTTGTTACATATCTCCCCCTCAAAACTGGACCTCCCAGGTCCAATAGCCAACTCTTGAAGGCAGAGGAACATTGAACAGAAATCCACCATCTCTTGGGAAAAGCAGATGGGTTTTTACATCCCTGAAACAGGGCCTCCTATCTCATAAACATCTAGTCACAGGTCTCTACAGCAAACAAGTCACTACCTTATCTACTATAAAGCCAGATAAACACATCTCATAATACAAGGTCTTCCATTCAGCATCCTGGAACCTGGAACTCTGGACTGGAACATCAGAACTGGACTGGAGCCCCCCATCATCCATCCTGGAATCCCCCCCTCACACCACAATCCAAAGCACCTTCCATGCTCTTCCCCATCCTTCCCCATCCTCTTCCTGCACAGCTCTGTTCTTCACAGGCTATACCAATCCCCATTCACACCATCCTTGCCCTGGTCCCAAACAAGGGAAACTGCTCCACCATGTGAACCAATCTGGCCAGTTCCTGCTGACCTGCAGCACCATGCACGTCTCTGCAGCCCCTGCTGCCATCTGGGCAACATAACGCAGGCATGTCCCTGGGTAGGAGAGAAGCACCACAGACTGGCTCTCAGGATCCATCACCCAAGTAGAAGACGTCTTGTGCCTGCTCACCCATGACCTGTACGCCCACCAGAACTGGAGAAAGGTCTTGACCACTGACCACTTAGCACCTATCAAAGGCACCAACACCCTCAATGGGGTCAGACGAACCTTGAGCTCCATGGTGTACTTAGGCAACCCTGGGCTGCAGAAAAGGTTGGATGTCTCCAAAGGGAAGCACCCCTTGACCGAGCTGGAAGAAGAAGGAGCCAAGTCAAAGTCTCCCTGCTGACTGAAAACTCCAACAACTCCATGTAGGAGGCCTCACCCATGCTCACTGGCTGGAACTGCATGAAGGCTCCTTTCAAAGCCTCAGGCAAGGTGGTCAACATATCCTGCCCCTCTGCAGGTCTCATGTCAATCTCAGGTCCTGGAGTCAAGGCAAACATCCTGTGCAACAGGTGGCCCACAAAAGGAGAGCCAATCTCATACAGGCTGGTGTGCAACTGAGACAAGACCTCCTCCACATAACCCTCAGGGCTCACTTCCCCCTCCTCCCTGTTAAGGGCAGCCACTGCCTTGGCCAGCGTCTCACAATGCTCACAAGGTCCCGTGCACTTCCTGTGATCCACATAGGCCACCACATTCTTGACAGGTACCACATGACGAGGAATCTGAATGATGGGAGTGCTGCTGGAGCTGAGAGCTATGTTAACACCACTCCCCATCTGGGGCTGGGACAAGGACAACCCCTGAAGAAGCTCCTGTAGCTTATCCTGCTTGGAGATCACTGAATGCAAGAGCTTGTTAATGGTATCCATCTGCTGACCCCTCCTAAGGTCACGCCTGACAATACTGTCAAACAGGGATTCCACATAACTCATGGGGTTGGGGCCTCTGGATGCATACCCGTGACCCCTTCCTCCGTGGTGGCGCCCAGGCCCAAGTTGGGGTACGTGAACTCCTCCTCCATCTGGGACCACACAGCATGCACGAAGAAACCATTCGTTAGTCCTGAGATATAGGAAGGGGAGCAGTGGTTTTCACCAACTCAGTATACCAAGAAGGAAGAGTGAGCCCCTTCTTTGGCAATACTCCTGGACCACCTCATGGCAGTGAGTCAAGTCAGACAACCACAGCCATGTGGCAGTAGACTCTAACTCTCCTTTCCAGTGCACCTTAAACTGCAGCTGCTTGGTCCTACCCTTTCCTTTGACTCTGTGAGCCACCAGCTGCTCCACTTCATATATCCTCTCCCCCTCAGTATCCAGCTCAAATGGTAAGGGAGCAGAAAGGCGTCCCTGCAAGGTGTTGCGTTTATACAGTTTGAGCTGGGCCAGGTGAAACACATTAGTCTTAAGCCTCCAGTGGGAAGGCACCTGGACTTGAACTACAGTCCCATAGTGGAAGGTGTCCAGGACAGGGTAAGGTCCCAACCACAAGGGTTGCAGTTTCCTGCATTGCTCCTTTTCAGGTAGCACACGATTAGCCTCCAAGAGCACCAGGTCACCAGGAGCCACAAAGGTGTGTGTAGCCAACATCTGTTGCCAAGCATTGTTTAAATACTTGTCCTGTGCATGCAACATCTGAGCAGCACCATACTGTGAGCTTCCTGGAAGGATGCTATCAGCTGGTGGACAGAGGTTAGGCGTCTTCTGAAGGGGCCTTCAGCATCCCTGTCAGGTAACTCCAGGTCAAATGGAGTCAAGGGGCACTGGCCATGGCAAATGACAAATGGAGACATTTGGTGAGGAGCCAGGGGTGAGTTGTTGATGGCAAACTCTATGAAGGGAAGTTTCTTGTCCCATTCCTTGTTATCATGGGTACAATAGTGCTTCTGGCATTCCCGTACAATACGGTTCAGCCTCTCCACAGCCCCCGTGCTGGCACACCTGTATGCTACTCCAAAGGCCAACTTAGTGTCTAGGATGTCAAAGAAGGACTTCCAAAACCCAGACATCCACAAGGGATCCTGGTCAGTGATGATTACACGTGGCATGCCATGCAATCTGTACACCTCCTTCATGAACAACTCTACACACTGGGCAGCTGTGAGATGGGCATTGCAGGGGATGAGGTGGCACATTCTAGACAGCCTGTCCATCACCACAGTATCCTGTCATTGCCAGCATCAGAAACAGGCAAGCCACAAATGAAGTCCATGGTCACACTGATCCAGGGTCGAAGGGGAATAGGCATGGCCATAGGAAAGATAGGCACTGCCTGAGTCCTAACCTTATTCCTTTGGCATGAGTCACAGGAAGCCACATAGGCTTTGATATCACGAAACATGCCAGGCCACCAAAACCTCTCTTGTACTTCATGGAGAAGCTTAGCATACCCAGGATGACACGCAGTCACGTCGTCATGGAAGCAATGCAACACAGTGGGAATGGCCATTTCTGGCACATAGACCTTCCTGGTCACTACATGATCTGCATCCTGGGTGTGGACATACAGGACTCCCTCCCAGTACTCCACAGGCCTGTTACCAAAGCTTCCTTCCTGAATGGCCTTAGTGGCCAGGTCCTCAGTTTTAGTGAAGGCCTTAATCACGTCCAGCAGGGCTATACTCATAGGGTTAGGCAGGACTAGCTGTTTGCCAGGTCCTAAAGGCTGCAGCTGCAGCACCTCACCCTCCTGCAGGTGACTAGTGACTAGATGCTTGGATGACAGAACATCAGCCACAGGTGTACGTGACTTCCCCTTGATCTCAGCTGCCAATCCTCTAGACTTGGTCAGCATCCCTGGCTCCAGTATCCACTTCCTGGGCCGTCCCTTCCCCCTCCTAGGATTCTCTGTGCTTGGTTGTGTTGTGAGAGTGGGCTGGCTACAACAGACCCTCCCTAAGACTGCCTGCAGTGACTGACCCCCACCCTGGACGCCTGTCGACCCTGGGACAGAGCCCTGGTCAATGAGCATCTCGTGACTAAAGCTAGCCTCTACAGGGGGTGGACTCAGCTTGGAGGTTTGCTGGTTAGCTGCCTGTGCCCTTGTGACAGCACCACACTCTACTACAGAAACCATGGCAGCACAAATATCCAGATCCTCGTGAAATGCTCCCATCAGATCCCTTCTCTAGAGAGGGCGTCTGGCACCACATTCTGTGATCCTGGGACATACTGCACAGAGAAAGGATAGAATCCCCCTAGGTACTCCATCCACCCAGCCATCCTCTTACTCATCCTACTCTGTTCTAGCACGTGCACCAAGGGCCTGTGGTCAGTCATCAGGGTGATAGACTCTTGCCCTAGCCCATCTGTAGCACTGCTAGCCACAGAAAACTGAGCTCCCTTCAACAGATGCTCCCACTTGTGACATGCTACCACTAAACCCAGCAACTCCTGCTCGTGTACAGGGTAGTTACGTTCAGCTGAGCTCATGGTTTTAGACATGTACTCCACTGGCTGTGGTCCATAGCCATGGTCTTGCATCAGCACAGCACCTATGGCGCCTTGAGAGGCATCTGACCTAACCTGATAAGGTAGATCTGGATTGGGACCCACTAGCACAGGGGTGGATGTGAGCTTCTGCTTCAACAGGTCAAAGGCCTGCTGACACCTATCTGTCCACTCAAACTGAACATCCTTCTTGATTAACTCAAGCAAGGGGGTGGAGATGGCAGCCATGTCAGGGATAAAACGCCTGTACCACCCCACCATGCCCAGGAAGGACTTGACATCATGTGCAGACTGCAACACAGGCCACTCAAGGATGGCAGCAATCTTAGCATTGTCAGGTGTCATACCCAAGGAACTCAACTTGTACCCTAGGAACCCCACTTCATGCCCCCACTCCACCTTAGACCTCTTGACAGACAAGTGGTAGTGCTGGATGACCTTCAGGACCTCCTCCACGTTCTCCAGATGCTCCTTGAACGTCTTTGAGTGCACCAGGATGTCGTCCATGTAGGCCACCACGCAGGTCCTGAACACGGGTCTTGCAGGGTCACACAGGTGGGCAATGTCTTTGAACCTGGGATTCCTGAGATCAGGGGAGATCTGAGGCAGAGAGTTCCCTGTCAGATGGCCAAAGATAGCATTCACAAACATCTGCATCGTAGCTGGGCTGTTGGAGGCCCCCATGGGCATCACAGTCCACTGGAACTGACCCCAGGGTGTGGAGAATGCAGTTTTTGGAATGTCCTCAGTAGCTATCCTGATCTGCCAGAACGCGTGTCTAAGGTCAAACTTGGTGAAGTAAGATGATCCAGCTGTCCTCTCTAGCAGCTCATCAATCCGTGGCAAGGGATACTTGGACTTCACTGTGACCTTGTTCAGGCCTCTCAGATCAATGCACAACCGCCATCCACCATCATGCTTGGGGACAAGCAAACACCCAGAGCTGAAAGGACTATTGCATGGCAGGAAGAATGAGTCCAGCTTCCAACAAGCCTGTCAAAATCACCTTCAGCTCTGCCATCTCAGCTGGCCCCATCCTGTACATGGGAACAAAGGGAGGCCTGGCACCATCCACAAGCTTGATGACATGAGTGATTGGCCCTTCAGGAGGGTACTGTGGCATTTTGTCCTCAAAAATGGCAGCAAACCTGTCCAAAAGGGCATCATGCAGCTTCTGCTCCTCCTCCGTGACAGCTGGTACTGGGTTCACAGCATTCACCGTGTGGCCATGAGTCTCATCAGAGGGTGAGTTAGGAACCAGATGTAAGAGAAAGACGTGGTCCACTGGGTAAGTAGCCAGGTAAGACAAGGTGTGATTGGCAGACCATACGTGCTTAAGTAATGCAGCACGTTTCTCTTCCAGTGAAGGCACCTTGACGTCCTCCTTGGCACCTGCAACCCCTCTCCCATCATTGACAGCCTCATTAGTAGAACAGCACTCTGTGACTGGTCTTTCTCCCCCCTTATTAATCACTGTGGTGGCGTCCCACACTGACCCATCCTGGAACTGCACCACCTTCTCAGACCACAAGATGGCAGGATTAGCAGACTCCAACCATGGCATCCCCAGAATCACATCAGCAGCAGTGAGTGGAATGACGTCTACTGTGACTGACAAGGTTTGACGTGAGCACAGGCCGGGCCCACTTCAAATGTTCCGCCGTCCAAGCCAAGTGTGTGACACTTTTTCGCTATTTTCGCAAAAAAAAAAAAAAAATTTCGCACAAGTTCGCGTGATTTTCGCGTGATTTTCGCAAAATTTTCACACATTTTCGCACGATTTCGCACAATTTTGCATGATTTCGCACAATTTCGCATGGATTTCAACCAAGGGTCGTTTTGGGGAGTGACGTTTGACAAAATTTCGCATGAATTCACACACGTTGTGCACATCAAAATTTTTTACCGTCGACATTTTTCACATGAAATTTCGCACAATTTCAGCAAATTTCGCACAAATTCGCACGATTTCAGCAAATTTCACACGATTTCAGCAAATTTCGCACAATTTCGCACGATTTCGCACGACGAATCACTCTGCAGAGTGACGATCGTCGAAAAAGTAAAAAAAACGACCAAAAGTGTCACACTTTTCGGAACATTTGAAGTGGGCCCGGCCCACACTTGAAAAAGCAGTTGCACGTAGCCAGGTGAGTTACTCTGCCTGCCATCAGAATATTGGACCTTGACAGGCACAGGGTGGGGAAGCACGGGTAAATGCAGCTCCTGCACCAAGGAAGTGGAAATGTAGTTACTTCCTGCACCTGAGTCAATCATGAAGAGACATAAAGGCTGAGCCAAAGGGACTGGCACGTTCAACAGCCTATAGCCTGGAACTTCAAGAGTTGACTGGGGGTAGGAGGGCCCAATGGGGTGGTAGAATCAGAGGCAGACAAGTTGTTCACAGGACGGACATGCACAGCAGGCAAACCAGTTAACTCCACCGCTGGACGTAGTCCTGGGGGCTCCACTAGTTTTTTGGCAGCTCAGGAGGGTGATCTGAAGACGAGCTCCCCGCTGAAGGCTGCACCTGCTGCTCCTCTATGCCGTCTGCCTCCCCTTCGCCCTCCTCCTCCTCTGCTAGGAGGTGCCACAGGGCGTTGACCATCCTACGCCTGTCTTGTCTGCTGAAGCCCTTGGGCTGGAATGGTCCCCTGCCCGAAGCCTGGAAGTTGGGTCTAAACCCGGGCTGTGCCCTGTGGTCGCTCTGGCTCACCCCAGGAGGGAAGGTGGATGGTCTGGTGAATGGAAGCACCCCCTGAGGACCCTTGGTGTCGACTGGAAACTGATCTCGCTTGGGGCAATCCCGTGCAAAGTGCCCTAGCTGGCCACACGTGAAGCAGGCTCCTTTAGACTGCTCCATGGCACTGAGCTCCTCCATCACCGCGTTCAGCTGGTTCAGGGGCTTCTTAAGGGGACGTGGCGCGCCGAATATTTTCCGCGCCAAAAAATTCGCGGTACCGTCCGTACGGTGTATAATGTGTGCCCGGACCGCTCAACCCTCGCGGAAGTGGCCATGGCGGCATGCCTTTATGCAATATTAATCGATATATGGCACGTAAACAGCTAGAAAAAATGCTTGAATTTCGCAGAAGATTAGTTGATGACCTCATTTCGTGGCGGAAAGTTTACGGTTTGCAATATCGCTAATTTCTCGAACGGCCACGGGCGCGGGGGTCAAGAACTCTTCATTTGCATATTAGAAGGTATTTGTTTGTATTAAAATCCTGAAAAATGCTAAAAATAGACATGCCAAAAGTAGGTCAGCTGAGGTCCGGTAGGTCCGGAAAGTTGCAATCCTTCTACTAGTGTCCTGAAGATGCTACCTACCAAGATCTAGCATGTTTCGACTATAATTGCGTCGTGCAGGAGTAATAAGGCTATTTTTTGGCACTTTCAGACCGTTGTGTGCCATGCGACACGCTCGGCCGCGCAGGTTCGGCTGCTGGGACATTGCGCGCCGGATGGGACGACGCGGGCCTAGCCTCATCGTATACCGGCGGTGGAACCCTAGCCTCGTCCTGGGTCCACAGCGATGTCGCATTGGACTGCAGGTCACTGCCAAAAGAAACCCGTCGACCGCTCGCCCAGGGATGTTGTAATCGTTGGGCACGTTGCGCGTGATAATAGGTCGCGTTCTGACTAAGCGGACCAAATATCTGCGAACCGGTCGGCTGGCTTAGCGGCTGCTGCTGCTGCTGCAACGGCGGAAGCTGCTGCGGCTGCTGACACTGTTGCTGCTGCGGCGGCGGTGGCTGCTGCTGCTGTACTGGCTGCTGCTGCCACTGCTGCGGTAACGGCTGTTGCTGTTCCGAATGCTGCTGTGGGGACTGCACTGGGTGCTGCTGCGGCTGCCCGGGCGGGCGTTGCTGCGGCTGCACTGACTGGTGCTGGGCTGCACTCGTGGGATTCGATCTGGGCCGGGTCTCATCACCTGCCCGTTCCATCAGCTGGTTATACTCAGCCTGCATTCGCTGCGGCTGGTATTCCTCCCTATTATCCATCCTATCCGCTCCTCGTGGCCTTCGCGGCTCAAGAGAGGTACTAGCCAGCTCACCTGGGTGACCTACAGGACTGCCTTGCTGGTAGGACGAGCCCTGTTGTGATACCTCCTGTACTTGGTACTCTGGGCTGCCCTGCCTATCCAAGTCTGCACCTCCCTCCTCGGAATGACTCCTAGTCGTGCCGCGTACCTTCTTTTTACCCCGCGGCATGTTTACCAGTACCACATCCACAAGAGAAGGAAGGAAGGAGAGAGGAAGAAGGAGGAAAATGCCATGCACATGCCCACAAGCAATCAACCAAGCGACTGCCCTACGTTATTCTGCTAATGTAGCTATTATATAGTAAGCTATAATTAGTACTCTACTCCTCTAGAAACTAGGTGGCTGCCTAGGTGGGGTGCTGACAGTGAGTTGGCTGAACGTGACGGTGACAGCCTGTGTGTCCCCCGTCCTGCTCTCTACTGTTGCACTATTGGGTGCACAACTACGGCCCCTAGGCATTGGGCGAGTCCTAATCTCCTGAGGTGGTGCCTCTACGTGCAAGCCTACTGGACGTGTCATGTATTCCTGGATAACCCTATCTGCTTCCCATGCTGTCTTGAATCCCTTAAAGATAGCCTTATGCCTATCCACTATATAGTTCTTGCAGTCTACCCAGCTATAGAAAATACCTACTTTCCCTGTGCCTCCATCATGTGCCACAGCATAGTAAAGTTGCCTAGATACATCACTATCCCAACCCCCAAGTGCTCCATTATTATATCTAATATTATTTCTATTATTACTATTAGCCATCACACACGTTGTCTATTGCCAGCAGACAGAGATAGAAAAGAGAAAGGAACCTTTTTACCTCTAGACTAGTGCGTGACCTGTCACAGGGGTGGGATGCCAACTGGCTCTAATCTAATCACTATCACAGAAATCAGGAGCTTCGCGCCCCTAATTCCATACAAGAGGGTAGCCTCCGTGATAACTGCCCGCCTTTTCGCAAGGACGAATTAGCCACGGAAACCACCCTACCAGCGCCCACAGCTTTCGCAGCCAGGACGCTAGTCACAATACGTCACAGAAACGACAAATTCACAAACAAAACAACAAGGATGGGCGCACATCCTACGCGTTGCAGGTAAGAGAGTCGGAGCAAAGCGGTTGGCTGCAAGCTACTACCACATACTGCTTGACAAAACGTACCTTGGCGTTGCGCAGCCGACTTTCCTCCCTAGCTTGTGGCGCCGATTCCTTGTAGTGGTGCAGAGCCGAGTGTTACGCCGCGGATATCTACCTCCGCCTCTACCTCTAATGGGCCTGATACTACCTAAACTGGTCAGGCCTCCTCTACTACTCAAACCTCTGGCGAAAGACGAACGTGACGGAGCTGATCTCAATGCATTAACGTATGTGTTACTATAATACGCCATACAACCATTTACCAAAACCCGTTTACTCCAGGAAAAGAGGAAGGAAACACAACTACACTGCCGTGACCCAAGCCTATATGTGTTAATTAATTTAACACACGCCGAGTGCACACACAAGGGGTAGAACACGCATAAATGGTCACCAACGGTCCAACACGCTCGGGCCGACATGGCCCTCGCCTACAGATGCACGCTGGTCCACTACATCTACTGATGCACGCTGGTCCACTACATTCTACCAAAGGATCAGGACCACTAGTAAAGTACGCGGCGCGGCGCCCAACGGCACCCAATGTACCACAGTACTGTTACGAAGACAATAATGTCCCGGTAGGAGCCTAAACGTAAACCTAGGGACAACTGAGGCAAAAGACCTAATTTACGTCCGTAACTACAACGAATTGTTACGCGACGTAACACCTCCCCCCCCACAAAGGTAGGGAGCCCTCTCCCTACGCACTGGGAGGAAACGAAGGGGTAGGAAAAACCTAATGCACCCAACACACACCAACACAATCGATAGACCATCCCAGATACAAAACACCAATAGTTCACACGGTCTCCACCACCACGCCGGGTGGTGTATAGGGTTAGCCAGCACCAAGCCTGGTGGGAGGTTCCCCTAACTGCCTGGAACGGAGTCCTGGCCGGGGGGGAACGGCACTGGGCAGGACACACAGAGTAAACACATCGGCGTCAAGGACCAAGAACAGTCAACCAACTGGCCAGAATATGAGGGCGACTCTACATACCGGAGGGACAACACCCTCAGGTCGGGCCTAAGGCCCTCTATCTAATGGCCATCCGTCTGGTAGGTACCACGGGAGGCCAGCAGGACATCCAGGTAGGCCTGGTAGTGGGCCACATCCTCGACATTGTCATGCCTATCTACAGTGAGGAAAACATCGGCCCACACTCCGTCAGGAAAAAGGCCCAGAAAGGCCCAGTAATACCTATGCTGCGTAAGAACGACCTGGCCACGGGCCCAGTCCAGGAAGCCACAGGCAAAGAGGCGAAGGAAAGGCTCTACCGCGATCAAACAGAGGGCCCGCAGGAGGAGACGATGGTACCGGATCCGCGGGCGCAAACCCGTCGGGAAAAACAGGTCCACCAGGGGCTCCACGTTGGACGGCCACATCCGGACGGATGTGACGAACCTCTCAGGAGCGCCACCGACGAGCACACTGGCGCGACCCGAATGTCTCCAGGTAGTCGCTGGCCCGAGGAGGAGGGTGGCCGCGGGAGTCTAGCCCCTGGCCCGGGATGGGCGCTGGACGACGGGCATCCCACTCTAAGATGGGCTGGAGAACAGTGCTATACGTGGCACCCGGTACCGCAGGAAACTCGACCGTAAGGGCATCCGAAGCCATAATGCCCAGAGGCGGAGGGTAAGCCCACTGGAACCCACCGTAGGTGTCCAAGTCGTTGTGACGCCTAGCCCAGCGGTACAGAACGCGCCGAACCAGGATCTCACCCTGGAACACAGGATCAGCTAAAATAACCATGTCGAAAGGGGGCCGATCAGTCTCGACAGGGAGGCCACGATCCCGCGGCGCCCGACACACCTGGGAGAACCCGTAGGACATGGGCGTGATGGCCACCTCGGCGGAGGCGCGCGGCAGGTCACACTGACGGCAGGCGAGTGCAGACATACCACACCCAGGCACGGGCGTGTCACGCGACTCCGGCGTCGCATGCACCACGGAAGGGGCCCTGTCCCGATCACCCTGGGACAACTCCCGGAGGGAATCGGCAGCGCGGGTGGCGCGAGGATCCTGACCGGTGGACCGAACGACCGCAGCCAAAGACCGCGAGGCCGAAGGGGCAGGGACCGAAGCGGGGGCCGACGCAGGGACGGGAGCCGTCACCGACACAGATGACACTGGTACAACAGGAGGTCGCGCCGGACCCGAAGCCAGCGAGGGCCGTGACGGACCCGCCACCGCAGCGGGCGCGTCGGTCTCCGTTGCCGGCGCACCCTCAGGCCACATATTGAAAATAGGACCCGTAGGGACAGGCAGTCCGGCATAAGATTGGTTGCCATCCAAGCTCCAGTCGGGCACCGGAATCCTCTGCGGGGGACCACCCTCCCAAAGCCTGGGATGATCGCCCGTGTCGCTGAAGAAACCCCAAACTGGCGGTGAAGGTGCAGCGGGCGGCCCAGAGGAGGCGACGGCGGGCACAGCCGAAGGGGCAGAAGACTCGCGTCGCGGCGCAGAAACGTCGGTCGCCGGCACGGAGGTAACCGGAGGTGTCGGAGCCGCCGCTACCGAAGGGGTAGTGGGCGACGGCAAAACCACAGGTGCCGAAACACCCGAAGGGGTAGGGGGCGCAGCCACCACAGACACACCTGGCGTGGCCGGAGTCTGCGCTTGGGCAGCCATGAAGGCCCCGAATGCCGTGGTCAGGGACTGGATCTGAGCCTGCATAGCCAAGACCGTCGCCGACAGAGGATCAGGCAAACCCGAAGGGGTAGGCTCCACTGCAACACACCGGGTCGACCGAGGTGACGACGGGACCGGAGAGGGAGGAGCAGACGCCGAGGAGGCGGACGCAGCGCTCGAGGCAGAATAATCTGGAGTATAATGTACCTCGGATGGGGCGCCCGTAGGGGCAGGACCACCAAATGCTAATCCCATCGACTGATCAGCTCTCTCCATGAATTCTACGGCCCGCAAAAGGTCGCAGGGGTTCTCATCTAACTCAGCCTCACCCTCAGCCGGAAGCCAGGGGAACACCTCCCGGAGGCAGGCGCGGCCCACAGGGGTAGAAAGGTAGGAGAATACACGGGAGCACTGGAGAACCGCATCTATCTGTCCCAAGGCTGGACAGCGGGAACCACACCCTAACAAACAGTGCCCGGTATCGTCGAACCCGTGCAAAACAAGCTGATGCGGCTCGTCAGGGGAAGGACCGTACCACGTGACCCCAAAGAGGGCCGCCCTGACTAAACTCGCATGTCGGGCCTGAAGGGCCGGCTGCACAACGCCATCCGGATAACTGGACCGCGACACCCAGCGGCCCGGAAGGGCCTCGAAATACAGCTCAGGGTCCGGTAGGGGCGGGGACGGCAGCGAACTCTTGAGCAGCCGGAGGGGTAGGCTCTGACATGACGGCTGCGGAGGGGGGGGGGGACAACCAACCACCCGTCGACAGCAGGCATAATATAAGAGAGGAGAAGGTCTACTGCTAAAGCTTGTGCAGGGTTTTATATTCCTGCAGCAAGCGACTACACCCATCTAGCTCGCTTTCCGTATACCAGACCTTATCTACTTCACTGCGAGCATACATCCACTTCACTTTGTACTGACGCTGGGTACCGCGGCCCTTTTTGACATCTCTATGGGCCACGATGCTTTCTACTTCGTCTTCTACTTCCCCAGTGTCAGGGTTATGCTCTAAAGGGGCAGGCGCTAGCTCTCTACCAGCGAACGTACTAGGGTGGTACAGTTTTAGCTGGCTCCTATGGAAGGTGTTTGAATGTGTCTGCCAAGAGGTAGGGATATCGACTTTATATAGGAAATTTCCTACTCTAGACAAAACACGGAAGGGTCCTAAGAAGGCGGGCCTAAGTTTGACCTTAAGTTCTGCTTCAAACTTATGAGCAAAACGGCCAACACGGGGGCCTTCTACTAATACTAGATCTCCTATTTCTATCTCAGGTGCTCTTCTATCTAAGGAGGCACGCAACCTAGCAAGGTACTTAGACTGAGCTTTTTGGTACCCTGCGATCGCGTGGTCATGAGCAGTTTTCATTCTATCTAGTAAGGACTGTACACCTTCTACAGTATCTCGGGACACATCATCCTTGTCCCGTAGAGGACTAGCTAAGAGAGAGGTAGGAGTAAGAGGCTGTCTACCAGTATCTAAGAAGAAGGGCGTATATCCATGCGCAGCTTGGGGACAATTGTTGAGGGAGAACTCTACCAAACATAAATAATCCTCCCAATCACTACCCGAGCCATTAACATAGTGCCTAAGCGCTTCTTCTACTACCCTATTAAGACGCTCCACTAAATGAGAGGAGGAGGAGTGGTAGGCAGTACCGTAGGTAACCTTGGTACCGATGGCAGCGAAAAACTGCTGCCAAAAATCTGAGGTAAATAACTTATCCTTATCACTAATAAACTGCCTACTCAAACCATGATATCTGTATACATTATTGAGGTATAGGCGTGCGCAATCACGTGCTGTGAGTTCTAAAGGACGCGGCACAAGATGGCACATACGAGTAAAACGATCTATGAACACAAGGATTTGGGCATTGCCCCTATCATTCTTTCTAAAAGGTCCTACAACATCCATCATGATAGAATCCCACGGCATGATGGGGTCAGGCAAGGTCCTAGGTTCTGCTATCTGTCCTACGTTATTGGGTTTCATCTCCTGGCAAGATTGACAAGTTCTAACATACTCATCTACATCCTTATAAAGGGAAGGCCAGTAATAAGAGCGGGCTACTAAGTCCCGTACCCGTTTACCACCCTGATGAGCAGCTAAGTCATGCAACTCAAAGAGCAAGGAGGAGCGACAGATAGGAGGGACATACAGGCGCCATTGAGGGGGAGAATCTGCTACCTGCACATATAAAAACCCACCTACAAATTTACAAGGATGCTTGCCTAATTGTTGGGGATGTGCAGCAATGGCAGCTAATGCTTCCGGCTCAGTGGCCGTAAATCTACTAATAAGGCGTTCAAGATCAGAGGTAGGCATCGCTACAGAGGTATCCAGAACAGGTTTAACCCTTAAACCGTCTTGACTGGGACCACGAGAACGGACTGAGTTGACCTATCTTTGCAAACACGCTAGTATCAAGCCCAATAACATTTTCTGGCCCACCCTTGTATCCAAGCATGCTTTTATATCAAGTTTTGATGGGGTCATGTTGTTGGTCACATTTCCATGCTCCAAGGGTGCTATAAATAGCATGCCCCCCAAGGGGGTACCAAAAAAAAAGGGTATGAGACCTATACCATGCAATATAAACCATTTATACAAATCAGTTGGGCTTGGCCCTTCAAAGGTAGTTTGCTATACTCACAGGCATGGCATAGATGCACTCACATCATGAAATGGCAGAGAGCTGCCTACCACAGCTAGCAAAATGCCCAAAATAACTCAGTCCGTTATAACGGCCCCAGTTTTTAGGGTGTGTTTCGCTAGCACTACCGTATAGTTTCTTTGTGGCAACCTGGCCAACATCATCATAAACAACCACAAATGCATCCAAATGCACAGCCCCAGCATACAGAGCTACTGCCATTCTATGCATTGGGTATAAAGCTTGTGCAATCAACCATACGCACACGGACGGTCGCAAGGAGGAGGCATAGCAAGGTGGAGATTACTAGTGCAGCAAAGGTATAAAAAAGCACCCCTAAAGTGTTGTCAATGATGAGAAAAACAAATGGTTTAAGCTGGACATGCTGCCATGCCAGCAGGGTCATGTTTCTAGCTTGCAAGGAGCACACAACAAGAAGCTAGCAAGACATGAAGTGGTGCAGAAAGCTTGCCATGGAAACACTACTTTCGACCTGCATGAGCGAGGGATAATCACCTTGGTATTACATATATCTTATCCATGAACGACCCCGACCGTGTTCTCACCACCATGAGGCTAATATTGGCTGAACGGAAGTGAATATGGGCTAAAATCTGCCCGACATTGGCGTACACCAACCAATTGACAAGCCTGTGCAAAGAAGCAGCAAACCACAAAAAAACGATTACAAACCTTCTAGTACAAGCCTACGAACAAGTGACAAACGTTAAACTATATATACTGGGTTCTTACAAGACGCCAGCGCTCAAATACGTACCAGCTGGAGACCGGACGTTACCTTGCTTGCGGGAGCCAGCACCCCCACATTGTAGATGTATCCACCGCGGCTTTTTTCAACACGCCACTAACCACAAATGCTAAAAACAATTTATATATTGCATCAGTGCGCAAACAAATGGACTTTCGCTGCGATTAATGACGTAGCCCTGGCATGCTCATCGCCTGGCCGCCCTAACGAGCTGCCGCAAGGAAAAATTGCTCCGAAGCCTACATTCGCATTTCTATCTGTTCCGCAGCTAGGTATGCAGCATGTTTATGACATAAATAATATTTCCACAAAATTGCAGCGCAATCTGATCATCCGTGCTCCTGCCCCAATCATCTTTTGCTTCGCCATAGCCGGAATATTGCATGCACGACAAAATTATTTTTATGCACGTCGTCTTCGTTCGACCATGGTACCCCCCTGGACTTGCAAGCGCGTAGCACCCTGGCCAAGTGTCCGATGGACGGTCTGAGAAGTGCTGCGGATAGGCCACGTGGCCAGCTTTCAGGATCCGTCGAGTTGACCGTTAAATTCAAAGTGGCGCGGCGCCCAGTTCTGCCACAAACTCGGTCCGTTTAAATGGTCCCAGTTCGACTGGGACCATTATAACGGACCCGTGACGATTTAAGGGTTAAAGAGATCTCCTACCGCCTTGCCAAAGAGAAGGGGAGGTCCTAGAGGGACTACGTTTTCATAAGACTTTCCTGACCTAGTCGCTATATGGCTAAGCGGTATAGAAATTTTATTTTTCCCCTCCCCCCCCACCGAGGCCACGGGAAGGGCCTCACACGGGAGAGAGAGTCCTACGTGAGAAAGGAGATCAGGCATGCGAACAGCTGTATGAAAGAGGTAGGCATAGGATTCATCATCAGGTAGTTCACCATAAGGGGTTACACCCATAGTAGTAGGAACTAGAGTAGTATTGAGAACATCAAGGTCCTCGAAAAAGGAGTAGTCTGCACGACGAGAGAGTGCATCTGGTACTATGTTATCTACACCCTTGACATACTGAAGTTTAAAAGGGGAAAACTGTGCTAAAAATTCCATCCAGCGCGCTTGCCGAGGGGTAAGGTTGGGTTGGGAGAGAAGATGGGTAAGGGGACGGTGATCCGTTTGGATAACTAATCTATAAGGATCTAGTTCACAGGGTTCATTCAAGCAGACATCAAATTGAGCACCTTTAAGAAAGTGCTGCCACGCGTGGCAACAATACACCACCGCTAAGAGTTCCTGCTGGTGTACGGGATAGTTACGCTCCGCAGGGAGCATTGTCCTAGAAATATACTCAATTGGCTGTAAGCCCTGACCCTGATCCTGGAGAAGGACGCCACCTATAGCTACCTTACTAGCATCTGTAGCCACAACAAAGGGTTTAGTAGTATCCGGTAGGATGAGTACAGGAGGGGAGAGGAGTAGGGATTTTAGGCACTGAAAAGCCGACTGACATTCACTACTCCAAACAAAGGGGATATCCTTCTTTAATAAATGATTAATAGGGGCTGCTATAGTTGCGAAACGCGGGATAAAACGCCTATAGTAAGAAGCAATTCCTAGAAAACTACGTACACCTTTAACGTCGGTAGGGGTAGGCCATTCCTGAATTGACTTAGTTTTATCCGGGTCGGTAGCGACCCCGGCATCTGACAGAACGTGCCCTAAAAATGGGACACTCCTACCCGAACGAACTTTAGCACGGCGCGCCCACAAGGAATTTTCAGCCATTATTTCTAATACTTTCTTTAAATCACGTAGGTGCGTTTCAAAATCAGGAGAGTAAATAAGAATATCATCTAAGTACGCTTGAGCACAAGAACGGTCATGCTCAGATAAAGAAACAGAGGAGAAGGAAGGATCCTTTAAATCAGAGGACACCTGAGGAAGGTGAGAATTTCCCATAACAGGTCTAAGCACTTCATTCATTAACATTTGAAAAGAGGCAGGCGAGTTACAGAGTCCCATAGCCGCTACTCTAAACTGGTAATGACCAAAAGGGGTAGCAAAGGCGGTTTTATGGCAATCCTCAGGAGCTATCCGCAACTGCCAAAAACCATCCGCACAATCCAGTACTGTGAAACAAGTGGAACCTTTAACCTTATTAAATATATCATCAATACGAGGGAGAGGGTATTTAGACTTCACAGTAATATCATTCAACTTCCTATAATCAGTAACTAGGCGAAACTTGCCATTTGGCTTAGGAACTAACAGGACACCAGCTGAGTAGGGAGAGTTACTAGGCTCTATTAATCCTGCTTCTAATAATGACACTAAAATCTGTTTTAGTTCCTTTAACTCGGTAGGGCCCATTCTATACATCGGAGAGTGCGTAGGAACTGCACCGTCCTTGATAACTACACGGTGTAAAACAGAACGAGGAGGAGGATAAGAAGGAGTCTTTTCTTCAAAGACTTTTGAGGAATCTATCACGGCCATGTATCTTACTATTTCATTTTCAGTAAATCCCACTCCTATTGTATCCACTGTGTTTATATCTATATCCACACTATTATTTGTGATAGGTATCTCCTGTACTTCTAACTGAAGGAACATACATAATAAATATCCATATTCAAGAACGCAACCCATATTTAAGAACGCAACTCATCATTGGACATCAATACTTCAGGTATAGGTCTTACAGGAGGATCAACAGGTGCAGGAGGAGTAATATCTACCAAGGATAAATTTTCCAATCTATACTGACGTTCAGGTACCCAGTAAGAACTATCTAGAAACCAAATGACCATGGTATATCATAATTAATAGTAATCTTATTATCCTGGTGCCAATCTAATCCTAGTAATACATCAGCGGTAGTGATAGGGCCTATAGTGGCCGTCAGGTTGACAGTACGTCCTTGTATGACGAGGGGAAGGGACACCGTACCCGGGGAATGACTGGTGCGGCCATCAGCATAATGAACAGTGACAGGTTTGGTGTGAGGGGTAGGGACTAGTCCTAAACGCCTAACTAGGGCTTCGCTCACGAAGGAGCTAGCCGCACGGCCGCACCGCTATCTACCAACACCGAGACATTCAAGAGTTCATCAGCATGCAAGAAGGGGTCTACAACAGTGTGAGGGACGGTTAAACCACCATTCAAGAACATAAGAGGACGCACACGTAGTGGTAGGGAAGATTCAGCTCCTACAGAGGTTATAAAAACAGGCAGGCAAAAATTTTTATCTGGGGTACTATCTAAGGACCTGTCCAGGTTACCCCCGGCTGACAGGCCTACTGTTCCCCCTCCCCCCCCAAATCCATGGGAACTAACCCCGAAGAAGACCCTGGCGAAAAAGCCACTGCTGGAGGGTCACGAGGGAGCGAAGAGGGTGCGGGAGCCTGATTATCATAGGGGAACCCTGGGGGTCCTGCCTGCACAGCATTCAGCCTACTAGGGGTAGCTGAGGGAATGCGTCCTGAAGTAGGACGAATAGGAGCACGCTGAGGGGTACGAGGAGGGCGAGCGTCGGGATGAGGGGGAGCACCCGAAAGGAACTTGGGGCACTCACGTTTAAGATGACCTACTTCCTTACAATGATAGCATGTGATATGAGAGACATCAAGGGCTGAGAGGTCAGTAACACAGATATCTAATTCTTCTACATAGGAGTTCTCCTCCTCAGGGGTAAGGATAATATTATTAATACGGGAACGGGTAGGAAGAGAAGGGGTGGTGAAGAAATCTGCTACACGCAAGAGATGCTGGCGCACATGCTTGAGGGGCAGATCAGTAAAACGGTAGGCAGAGAACTGGCGCTTGACTTCACGTAATAAAGGTCTACTGAGGCCTTGGAGGAAGCGAGCACGTACTTCTGCACCCGACAAATCCCTAATTCGTACCATCTGAGCATCAAACTCTTTCATATACTCCTTAAATGATTTAGTACCCTGCTGCAAGGTACCAAAGGCTAATCTATCCTGCCAATCTGAATCAGGAGGGACTAAATGGTTCTCTAAACGCTTAAACAATTCTGCTACAGAGTTAGGGTAGGCATGAGAGGCCAAAGACTCACACTGAATGAGGTTAGCAAGCTCAGGAGTAATGCAGGTTGTAAGATAGTGAGGAACTAACACAGCATCAGAGAGACGCCATCTATTATGATTCTGCCACGACTCTGTGTTCTGGGTAAGCAACATAATAAAGGTGAAAAACTGTTGAGGGGTAGACTTGACATCCAGCTTGGGAAGGTTAGCAAAGAGGGGAAGAGCAGGGGCTTAGGGGGATTAGAAGAGTCAGTTTTTCCCATAGGGCCACTATCTTCCACTGCTATATAAGCGGGATAGAAGGAAGGAAGAGGAAAAGTCTTGGGTAGGGGTCTAGAAGGGGCCACCGTTTCAGGCTGGTGCCCATAAGAAAAGGGGACAGTATATTGCTCACGAAGAGAGGAGTAGGCAAAATGATCATAATTTCTATCATCTAGGGGCATGGTGCTGAAATCACTGTTAACTTCTAAATCAGCCACACGGGTAGGGACCTGGGCTGCCTCATAGGCCGTCTCAGGGTAGGACCAGGAAGCAGGTGGGTAAAAGGGAACTGCACTAGGGCGCCCAGAAGGGCCGACAGGGGCAGAGGCACGACCCGTGTTAAACGCAGGCATGGAAGGCACAGGGTGGGAAGGAGGCCTAGCAACATTGTTGGTTAGTGAGGACCTGTTGGGGGGTTGAGCCAAGGTTGCAGGAGGGGCAGGGGCCTGGTTCAAGGTAAGGGAAGGGTCATCACTAAATCTGACTTGCATACGTTGTTCATAGGTAGGAGGGGTAATAAGTGAGGGACGACGGCGACCACCAGCAACAGGAGAAGGAGGTGAGGTACGAAGATTACCTTGAGGAGTGAGATGGTGTACCGTTTCCAAGGAGTCCCGTCGGTTACCGCGAGTGTTGTTATTGTTAATATTATCGGGGTTCTTTGAACGGAGTTTCTTCTATACGTGAATGCGGGAACAAGAGGCCGCTGGATGAGCGGCTTATAGGTCGTAGTGTTTACTCGTAGCTGTTTGGCTAGAGCTTTTGTGATTAGTAGATGCAATATAGTGCATGGTTGAAAAATGAATTAAATAAAATGTGCGGTCCGCGCTTGGGTTGATTATACCCGGGCGGAACGGGGCGTGAGGTGCAGTGCCCCTGAAAAGAACAACCTACGCATTATTTAATACTAGCTGTGCAGATTCGGGATATTCTACCCCCGGTCTGTACGGTTAGCGTCTTACTAGCATCCACTAAACATAAGGGTTTAATGACGTCAGTTAGCTAGGGATAAGGGAGGTTTTGCGACTAAAAGCCGCTCTGGCTGGCTTTGTCGGCCTCTTTCTTTGCTCGTTGTCGTTGCGGCGGCAGCCGCAGCTATGGGTGCTGCGGAGCAAAATCCCAAAAGCACTGGTTGCACTGGCCACTTGGCCAGTGGTGAGACTTCCAGTTGTTAACCGGCCAGGCGTAGTTCCTCGCTCGGTTAACTAAAAGAAAAGAAAATGATTACCTCCGGTCCGCACCTTTTCCCCAGCTTGGGGTCTTTGGTGGGCCGGATGCCGTGACAGGTGCTCAACTGTCGCTTGGTCGGCCCAGTGCGCGAGCTGGTGTTCCGTACCTGGGGATGCTTGCACCCCGGGTTGGAGCCGGATGGCTGGCACTGGCGACCCGTGTCTCGGTCCGCGGCCTGCGGCTTTTTCTTCGGAAATTGCTGCTGGCCAGCAAACTTTGCAATTGCCTTCCGCCGAGGGGGGGTGGTTGGGGCTGGGGACGGCGATGGGAAAAGCGCCTAAGCTAGAAATTTTTTCCCCACGCATAGAAACCTCGGGGGGGAATGCGGTCTTGGCTGAACGGACTCTCGTTCAGCCAGGTGCCTGGGGCTGTGGCCTCGGGCATCCGGGCTGGCGGGGCCTGGGCTAGGTCCACGTTTTTTCTCGAAGCACCCCGGGTCTATGGGGAGACGGCCATAGCGGTACCGACTCGGGGCCCCGAGAGGGGTCATGATAGGCTGGCCGGCCGTGCGCAATCGCAGTGCAAATGCGCTGGGCCTTTTTGGGCCTGGCCATGCATCCACAGCCGCCGGGCACACGCCTCCCGATGTGGGGGGGCTCCCGTTTTGCGGCAGGGCGGTCACTTGTGACAACGAGCAAGGTGGAGTGCGGCTTCAAGGGAAAGCCAGGGCGGGGGTGATTGGGCAACGTACTTCATGAAGGGCCTTGAACGGCGTGCCTCCGGGCATGTCAATTAGTGTCACATGTATGCTTCCACTTATTGTTTTAATGAAGATGCTGGTTTTTGTGGGAGCTACGTGGGACATGAATCGGGGTTCTTTGAACGGAGTTTCTTCTATACGTGAATGCGGGAACAAGAGGCCGCTGGATGAGCGGCTTATAGGTCGTAGTGTTTACTCGTAGCTGTTTGGCTAGAGCTTTTGTGATTAGTAGATGCAATATAGTGCATGGTTGAAAAATGAATTAAATAAAATGTGCGTTCCGCGCTTGGGTTGATTATACCCGGGCGGAACGGGGCGTGAGGTGCAGTGCCCCTGAAAAGAACAACCTACGCATTATTTAATACTAGCTGTGCAGATTCGGGATATTCTACCCCCGGTCTGTACGGTTAGCGTCTTACTAGCATCCACTAAACATAAGGGTTTAATGACGTCAGTTAGCTAGGGATAAGGGAGGTTTTGCGACTAAAAGCCGCTCTGGCTGGTTTTGTCGGCCTCTTTCTTTGCTCCCCACCCACCCACCCGTGTCTTGGTTGCCTCTAGGGCAACGTACTTCATGAAGGGCCTTGAACGGCGTGCCTCCGGGCATGTCAATTAGTGTCACATGTATGCTTCCACTTATTGTTTTAATGAAGATGCTGGTTTTTGTGGGAGCTACGTGGGACATGAATTATTATTAGTATTATTCATAGTAGGAGTATTGGTAGGTATAGGCGACATGTTACCACCCACTAGATCCATTTTTTATTAAATAAATGATTAGAAATCTAACTGAAAGCAACAAAGATAAAGGACAAGGCCTAATTTAAGGCAAGGAAAGAAAAGAAAAAGCTTTTAATGGCTTAAACGAAGGAAACAATTTAACTCAATCCTTTTTAACAACAGTAATGGATAGGGAACCGAATTCTAAGGTGAGAGGAGTATCTAAGCTAGATGAGGATGCAGCCCGTTTAGGGGGGGAAGAAGGGGGGGTAGCAAAGACTAGAGCTTCTACTGGAGGACGACCATGAGGAATAGGGCGTACATGCAGACCTAAATCTGTTTGGCTATGATCTATAATAAGGAACTGCTGAGCTTCTTCGAAGGACATAAATTTCTTATACCTAATTACGTTGTATGCACGATTCTGAACGATCTTCCTAGCGTCGGACCACGAAAGGAAAATGGAGGACCATTGAGGCGTAATCACTACGTAATATTTAGCTAGACTATTATCACTAGAAGAATGGGAAGGAGCAGTAAAAGATCGCCGCTGGCTCATGGTAACGCACCTTGTTCTTGAGTAGTCACGATAGGAGTGGAAGGGGTAGGAGTCGACTTAGCTGGGTTATCTGGATCACCGAAATGACGAGGGCGACAACGGTCCAGCGCTCGTAGTCCTAAAGTCAGCGACCCAGTGAATTTCTGCGAGTGCGGCCGTCTAATGAGCAGCAACACGAAGGAAAAGGTGTAGGTACTGCGACGCTAATCGTCTCCGAACAGTAATACTCCCCTATCTATGACAGGAAACAACCGTAAGCAGGAAAACAAGGCGAAGGACAGGCTAACTACGAAAGGGTTTATCCGCTGCGAGCAGGTCTAGCATCTAGGTAGAGCGTGTCCCGAAACGGGCAGCACTACTCTCCTAGCTTGAAGGCGACCCGCCCATTACCTATCAAGGACGTGTCGGCTTCGTATTCCTGGACGCGGAAGGGGTCTTGAAAAGGCGTATGTGGCAAGGGATCGTCGTCTTGTTCTCTACCTACTGAAGTTCCTCCGGAACCATTGTTACGCCGCGGATATCTACCTCCGCCTCTACCTCTAATGGGCCTGATACTACCTAAACTGGTCAGGCCTCCTCTACTCAAACCTCTGGCGAAAGACGAACGTGACGGAGCTGATCTCAATGCATTAACGTATGTGTTACTATAATACGCCATACAACCATTTACCAAAACCCGTTTACTCCAGGAAAAGAGGAAGGAAACACAACTACACTGCCGTGACCCAAGCCTATATGTGTTAATTAATTTAACACACGCCGAGTGCACACACAAGGGGTAGAACACGCATAAATGGTCACCAACGGTCCAACACGCTCGGGCCGACATGGCCCTCGCCTACAGATGCACGCTGGTCCACTACATCTACTGATGCACGCTGGTCCACTACATTCTACCAAAGGATCAGGACCACTAGTAAAGTACGCGGCGCGGCGCCCAACGGCACCCAATGTACCACAGTACTGTTACGAAGACAATAATGTCCCGGTAGGAGCCTAAACGTAAACCTAGGGACAACTGAGGCAAAAGACCTAATTTACGTCCGTAACTACAACGCAGCACACCACCTCCACCACCTCCACCATCTCGGCACAACTCAAGCAACAAGCCCTCGACCTTCGCGAGGAAACCGACATCGCCCGGCGCAGCCACAATGTCATCGTCAAGCACTTCGACCAGCCGGCAGGTGAGACCTCCACGACCCTTCTTGAGGCATTTAAGCGCGACATTCTTGCCCCCATGCTACTCACTGGTGAGCTGGACATGTCGGCTGTCCGCCTCCCCCGCGCGCGGGGGAAGGCTGGCCCGGCACCCGTGCTCCTCACCTTTAAGTACATGGCGGACAAGCTGTCGTTCCTTAAATGCCGCAAGAAGCTCTCGAGGACTCGCTTCACGCTGGACGACGACTTGACCCTGGCCCAGCAACAGCGGCGACGCGAGCTATGGCCGGCCTACCTTCAGCTCCGGCACAGCGCAGGGGGGAAGCCGGTATACTGGAGGGGGCGGTCATCCACGTTGACCACAAGCCCTGGCAGCCCCCTCCTGCCACCTCAGACTAGGGAATCCATACCAGTAGTGTAGATTAGTCAGGCTTAGCCTAGCATGTGGCCCACGCGCATGTGCGCCCATAATGGCCCCCATGGATGTTGTCTACAGAATTTAGCCAAGCCCTGCCTATAACGGGACCCCCATGGATGTTGCACTAAGAATTTAGCCATGCTACGCAGTGCAGAGAGATGCTCTCTGTCGAGAAGCCATGCCCTAGCTCTTGTATAGCCATGATGATCTTCCCCCACATGACATACTCCCCCTTAGCTGGGCATAGTGTGAAGATCATGAGGGTGCAGGTGCCTTAGTGCACCTAGAGCAAGTGTTGTTTACATTCCCACCCTTGCAGGAAGTAGCTTAGAATGTATGATAGGCCATATGCCCCTTCTCTGGGCTATGTGCTACATATACTCCCAACGGAGTTATGTTCCAATTCAATTCAATTCAACTACAACGAATTGTTACGCGACGTAACACCGAGCTCCCCGTCGGTGCCCAGTCGACAGGTGATGCTTCTAAGCCCTACACTTGACCGCCCTTTCAGCTAGACGATGCCGCCTTTCACCACAGCCAGCTGCCCAGGCTGGCGGGTCGAACTCGGCTTTCTATCTCACTAAATATTGGGCCGGTCCAGCGCAGGCCCTGCGCTATTAAGAATGCACCTAGCGGCTTAAACACAAGGGCTCTTCGCGAGCACCTTTGGAAAAACTCTATGTAGAACTACCTCCGATACCAGTGTTACGTCCTGTGCCGGACGGTGCGAAAGATCTAATCTAGAATAAGGTGCAGTTTAATAAGCCGGCATAGCCGCGCATCCGCGTACCGCGATAGCAAGCAAAGATCGCAGTAAATTGACTAACTGAGCAGCGGATTATCCTCAGCTAGGCCTTATAGCATGATTAATTAATCTAGCTATATAACACGGCATGTCATGAGGCAAATGACATCCGGATTAGTGCCCCTTGGTCTGAGAGAGTCGTCAACACTCGTTTCATTAATCATCAAACCAAAGAGAGAGAGAGTCCATCGTCCACAGACCAATTTCACCTAGCTGCGCTACCAAGCTGGCAAGTTGGTGTGCAGGCGCGCCGACATGCGCGCCGATCTTCCAGATACTGCCGTCAAGCCCCAATAGGTTCTGTATGACGTCTAGGGCCGGCCCGGCCCCTAGAAGATCTCGTACTTCTGGCTAGGCCCAAAATAACTGGTCCGGAACACACAAAGTACCAAATAAACACACAAAGTCCCGAACTTAGGACAAATTCCCAAATAAGTCCCGAATTGAGTCCTATAGTCCGGCGGACTATGAAAGCGAGCTATCGAAAGTCCCAAACGAATAACAAATGACTTTCGACTTATTTATTGAAGGCATTGTTACGCCCATACAAAGGTCTGGGCCGTAACAAGCAACTTGTCAAAGCTAGAGATCCACACAGGCGCAAATACACATTGCAAGCCCTCCTAAAAGAACAACAAAGATACTAACTGACAAACAAACAGACAGTTGAAAAGGAAACGCTACGCAAGCCATCCGGCCTTTGCACCATGACTGTGCTGACGCTTAGGCTGCCTTAAAGTGGTTGAAGCGGCAGTCAGGGTTGAAGATACCACTGGTGACGTACTCGTCAATGCCACCCTCAACACGATTGCCAAAGCCCGCCGCAAATGACTGGCCCAGCACGCCATGCACGTCACGCATGCCGGTGAACTGTTTGACTTGCAGGTTGACGAAGTTGCGGCCTGGGCCCGTGCCGGGCTCCCAGTAGGCCGCGCGCACAACCTCCACCTCCACTACCGCCACCCCCGGAATTGTCACGACCACACGCGACTTCTTGCGGGTCACTGTCAGGCCAGACGCTGATTTCTTTAAGGCGAGGCGCCCCGGCACGACTTCCTGAGAGTTATTACCAAGACAGATTCCAGGGTACATAACCAGAAGCAAGAGCAGAAGAATCCGGCCAATAGACAACGTACACGATACAAAAACAGGGACAAGCATTATACTGGGCACCAGTGATCTGATGAAGGAATCTTGATGATGCATGGATCAACCGCACGGAGTGGTGCCGCAGCGTACTGCACGAGGCAACTTAGCGTACTAGAAAAGATTAGTTTGCGCTCGTGATCGGTTTCCTGTGTAGCCTCGGCAGATTGCAGGCACAATCAATGGCAGTGGGTTGGAAACTGGTCAGTTGTGATCAGAATGAACTCTGAACTAAAAATTCTTACACCAACGGATATCCATGCAAAGCTCGGCAATCGTTACCAGCAAGGGCATGGGCAACCCTTACCAGCGAGGGCATGGGCAATCCTTACCAGCTGCAGGCCTAAGAAAAATGAGAATTCTCTTAGAATCATCATACACAAGACTCACCCCATTCACACGCACGGTGCCGAACGAGGTCGAGTAGGACGCTCCAGGGGCAGACGCCGCCTCCACAAGCACCTTGTCGTTGCCAGATAGGATGGCCACCTGGTCCATCCACGTGCGAGCATCGCTTGCCAGCTGCGCTGCAGAGGAGGAATCAGCAGCGCCCATGAAGCGAGCATTGATCTGCAGCCGCTCCGCGGTCACGATGCAAAAGGTCTGGTCAGCACGCCCGTTGAAGTCAAACTTGAACCCGTTGGGGGTGACAAAGTGGGGGTCAGACGTGGCCGCAGCCAGCTGGACAACCACGGTGTCGTTGGCAGAAATGGAAATAATGTCACCGAAGTCTGATTCAAACAAAGCAAGCAGAGCAGCCAGCTCCACGGTCTTGAACACCTCCAAAAGGGCAGTTCCATTGGGGACATTTGCAACATAGGCCTTGAAGAGCAGGTTGATTGGGTAGATGTCGATGTCGGTTTGCAGCAGGTTCCTCCGACGGGGGGTGTCGCCTGGGGGGGCCAGGGTCAGCTCGAGGGAGCACCTTGGAAGCTTGAGAACTGAGCTCATGGCTCCTACCAGACGCTCCAGGTCGAGCGACGTCACCGTGCAGTTCTCCGCATGTACGATGATGGTGGCAAGCAGGGCAGTGTCTGTGAGGCAGGTGGCATTGGCAGGCTTGCTGTCTTCAATATCAAACAGGCACACTGGGTTGGCATAGGCTGCGCGTGCAAATCAAGCAGGCGAGAAAATGTGTATGCAGAGGTAATGTCAGGCAGGGAAATGTATTGGGTCGCGCCCATCTTCCTATCCTCGTAATTTCTTCTTCACATCCAGCAAGGCATGCATCACCCATCTCGCCATAAAGCATATCTGCCAGTCTTGGGGCAGTACTAGACATGACGCTATTGGCGGGAAACCGGTCTACCGTATATAAAAAAGCACATTTTGGCGAATGAATTAATTTTTGGCGTTGGGAGTAGCGGGTTTCGGCCCCTTGCGTCCAAATATTGACCATTCTTGGCGTGTGAACTTCAGATTCTGAGGGTCCTCATCGAGATCTGTCGATTGCACTACTTAAACTTGAGAATGGACCCCCCACCTCCAACTTGGCCTGTCTTGACTTGGGCCCATTTGATGCGAAGGGGCCAGCACACAGCCATTTTCACCTGTCTAGTAGGCCCACTAGCACTCAACTGAAAACGGACTTTCCAGTATCTAAGGCATGATCCAGGATCCTCTCGCGGAGATCTGTCGATTGCGCTACTCAAAATAAAAATCGAATTTGATTTTTGAGCCCCAGTCTACGATAGTAGACCGGTTTCCCGTCAATAGCGTCACATGGTGGTGAAGGAAGGCGAAAAGCAGGTGGATCCAGCATTCGTCACCATTGGATTCAGCAGAAAGCCCAAGGAACCATGGCTAGCAGATGTGAAAGAACGGCTGAAAGGGGACCAGCATACGCAATACAGCTGGCTGGAGTTGACGAAAAAAAAAAAATGACAGCAACTTTTGCATACGCTGCTGCCCTGCAGAACGCGCAAGACGGTCTACGCATACGCTCACCTTGACGCATTCACAAGAGTCTTACTTTTTGGACTACTAATTGAATATTGATTTGTCTCTGTGGTCCCGTCTAACCGGCTGCTTGATATGCTCTAATGCACGTGGCAACAGTGACACGGTACAGGCAGTAGTGGTGGCAGATGGGGCGGGCCCGGGCGGTGGAGTGCGCGGGGTTAGACAAATGCAAGCTTTTCATAGGAGCGTGACACACAGATAGTGGCCACTCACGGGGGCTGAAGGCCCCGTACTTGACGCCTGCAAGGCTACAGCATATATGCACTTGCCCTACATAAATCTTGAGACAGCGGCACTCGCAAGAGCATTTGGGCTCGTAGTTGTCGACTGTAACCAAACATTAACGTACTCACACTACACCATGATGATGCAAAGACAGTCACGGGAGCACGTGGCCTCTATTCCCCCTCTCAAATGCCTCCCATTTGGCATGCAAATAGGGGCCACTCACGGGAGCAGTAGGCGCCGTATTGGTCATTTTCGTCCGCAAACACGCAGAAGGGGGCATCGCTGTTGCAGAACTCGTCGGGGTTCACCTCCTCATTGTTGGTCGAGTCCTTGCAGGCTGCACGCACAGAACATTGTCATGACAGAACGTACAATTCATGACAGGATGTTTTCATGTGCTTTTCGCGCACTATATGAAGCAAAGCGCAGTTACTGTCACATGGAGCGTGGCGCCATTGCAAACAAGGACCAAGCAACTGTGGCTCGAGTCCTTGCAACGTGCACGTAAAGCAGATGCATTTCAGTCTGTTTCCCTAGGCCATGACGCACACATCTACCCATGGAGCCGCGCGGAGTCCACAGACAAGGACCAACCAGCCTGGGCCAAAATGGGCAAGATGACATGCAAACGAACAAACGCCTGAGTTGCATGGGAGCATTGCCATGCACCAAGACTGTGTACAGATCGTTGCCTCTGGGGACAAACCCCTGGGTCCACTAAACAAACCACTTGTGTAGACGTTTGTACAGACATCTGTGCACAGACCCCTCCTGCTGGTTTTACGACGCAAACGGGCCTCTGTGGACAGGTGCTAATGAACATGGTAAACAAAGCCACGGCCTAAGCAACGCAGGTGCGTAACGGCCTCTGCGGGTGGCAGCACAACGATGTCATGCGACAGCGGCCGCAACCATGGGTAGTTGGGCCCAAACCGCGGGCGCTTCTTGCCCAAGTTGGGGGTGCTCACCAACGCATCGGGCATGTGAGGCAATGGGAATGGTCACTCCCTGCCCGCTCGCCTCGCCGTCGTCGAGCAGGTCAGTGAAGATCGTGTGCATGGTTTGCGACTGGATGCACCTGGGGGAAGACTCGGTGCAACCCGTGTCCACGGCCCAGTCATATTGGTCGTTGAAGCACTCTGCGGGATGGAACGCAACAGCAACAAAAAAAGCACACGATCCCAAAACTCCAGTTATACCGGGCTCATCAATTAGGCATGGTGAGGAGACTGACCAACACAAGACATGCCCATGATCCCTAAGAGTCCAGTTACCAGGCTCGTTGTGTTGAGGTGTTATGCGGGACAGAACAAAAGCAGACATGCCCATGTTCACTAAGAGTCCAGCTACGAGGCCCACCATCGAGGCACACTGTGGAGACGGAAGGAAAAGCAGACATGTCCACGTTCATCACAATCCAGTTACCAGGTTCGTCACTGCATGAGCCGTGCTGCCTGCTGGGGCAGCAGAATGAGAAAACAAAACAAGTCTACGTTCACTCTAGCCCAGTTTCCAGGTTTGCATCTGTGGCCTCCCCCCCAGGCAATGAGACACGCTTGGGCGCCCTCCCCCTCATCGCATACTAGGCGTTGACGGTTCCTATATTGATACAATACCCACCTGATGCGGCCACGTGACTTAATCCATCACCCAGGTTGCCGTTGAGGCACGCTAGAAAAACATGAAACAGGTCGGACCCTGCCCACACCATACAGTAGCCTGTTATCTGCTCGGGACCCGCACCTTGGTACCCAGGCAACACAAAGACTAGACTTGCTGCCCACGACTACGCGGCAACCCTACTGGGCACCACTACTCAAGGCACTACTACTCCAAAAATGTGGGCAGACAGAGCAGTGCACCGGGCGTGACCGTGCCTGATGCCTTGATAATTATCTTTCGAGCCATGATAACATAGAGGCCTCATGCCCCCGCCATGACTTATCTAGTCCTGACCATTGAGCGTTCACGTGACCCGATTCAGCCTCAGATAGCGCCAACAACAACAGCTCAATGCGGGGATATAATAATACAGACAAAAGAGGGTGTCCCCGAACACATCTAAAGAAACTCGGCCAACATTATACTGCTACAATCGCATCCCAAACGCTCGGACAGCCCTCAACGGAGACATAAGGGCGGCCTCAAGACCAGGGAAAACCTAGTGCTCATGGCCGACAACCCGTGCTCAGCTATGAAGAGAATGCTACCAAAAAAGGGAAATCCAAAACAGCATGCCCAGATTTGACAGCCCCCACGCACCTCCGCAGGAGGTCCCAGCAGAAAATCCTCCAGTACTTGCAGCACCAGTGGAGCACACTGGGGAACCAGAGGTGCAGCCGGTGTCCTGATTGCCGCCAGCTGCAGAGTCGATACAAACTGACGTCAGGAAGAAACAAACCGGCACACACACGATCAGAAGCAATGTCAAACATGCCCAATCACAATTATCCACAGATGTTATAACAAGGAAGCGACCAAAGACAGCTCAACTGCAGAGATCAAAATACAACTTGATAACCGCCCTGATAGTTAAAGACTGCTCGACATCCGGCACCAACAGTCCTTCCTGTCCAGTGGCTGAGACTGCAGTGCAGCAATCACAACCAACCCGCCAACCCCCCTTAGCTTACCAGCTGACGCTTTGTGGCTAACAGAGGCAAGCCGGCTCATGGCCGACAACCCGTGTTCAGCTAAAAGAGAATGCTACCAAAAAAGGGAAATCCAAAACAGCATGCCCAGATTTGACAGCCCCCACGCACCTCCGCAGGAGGTCCCAGCAGAAAATCCTCCAGTACTTGCAGCACCAGTGGAGCACACTGGGGAACCAGAGGTGCAGCCGGTGTCCTGATTGCCGCCAGCTGCAGAGTCGATACAAACTGACGTCAGGAAGAAACAAACCGGCACACACACGATCAGAAGCAATGTCAAACATGCCCAATCACAATTATCCACAGATGTTATAACAAGGAAGCGACCAAAGACAGCTCAACTGCAGAGATCAAAATACAACTTGATAACCGCCCTGATAGTTAAAGACTGCTCGACATCCGGCACCAACAGTCCTTCCTGTCCAGTGGCTGAGACTGCAGTGCAGCAATCACAACCAACCCGCCAACCCCCCTTAGCTTACCAGCTGACGCTTTGTGGCTAACAGAGGCAAGCCGGCTCATGGCCGACAACCCGTGTTCAGCTAAAAGAGAATGCTACCAAAAAAGGGAAATCCAAAACAGCATGCCCAGATTTGACAGCCCCCACGCACCTCCGCAGGAGGTCCCAGCAGAAAATCCTCCAGTACTTGCAGCACCAGTGGAGCACACTGGGGAACCAGCGTCGCAGCCGGTGTCCTGATTGCCGCCAGCTGCAGAGTCGATACAAACTGACGTCAGGAAGAAACAAACCGGCACACACACGATCAGAAGCAATGTCAAACATGCCCAATCACAATCCACAGATGTTATAACGAGAAGCGACCAAAGACAGCTCAAGAGCAGAGATTAAAACACAACTTGATAACCGCCCTGATAGTTAAAGACTGCTCGACATCCGGCACCAACAGTCCTTCCTGTCCAGTGGCTGAGACTGCAGTGCAGCAATCACAACCACCCCGCCAACCCCCCTTAGCTTACCAGCTGACGCTTTGTGGCTAACAGAGGCAAGCCGGCTCATGGCCGACAACCCGTGTTCAGCTAAAAGAGAATGCTACCAAAAAAGGGAAATCCAAAACAGCATGTCCAGATTTGACAGCCCCCACGCACTTTCGCAGGAGGTCCCAGCAGAAAATCCTCCAGTACTTGCAGCACCAGTGGAGCACACTGGGGAACCAGCGTCGCAGCCGGTGTCCTGATTGCCCCCAGCTGCAGAGTCGATACAAACTGACGTCAGGAAGAAACAAACCGGCACATACACGATCGAGCAGAAGCAACGCCAAACACGTCAAATATCAATACGCAGGTGTTAATAGTAAGACTAGCAACCAAAGACAGCTCAAGAGCAGAGATTAAAACACAACTTGACAACCGCCATGATCGTTGAAGACTGCACAACATCCGGCACCAACGGTCCTTCCTCTCCAGTGGTCCAGTGCAGCACGCGGCCATACATTTTTAGGCGGAAAATCGGAAGCCAGACCATTTAGGGGATATTGGTGAATGGAAAAATTCAGTTTTCCCTACATCATCTGTAATGGATCATTGGCCGGCGCAACACGATACCGGCACGGCGCAGCGCTAGGAGGCCAAAGCCTTTTAGTGGTGGCAGACGGCAACATCCTACCGTGCCCAGGGGCAGCCCTATCCTGAACGGAACAGCCCCCCCCTCTAAGGTACCTGCCAAACTGTTTATGTACTACAGATTTCGGTTCAGCTCGTCAAGTGCTATCAGTTTGTCCATCACCCGTCTCAAACTTCTGTCTATACAGGGAGTTAGCAGAAAAACCAGGTGTTTTGTTGCAAAAACCCATATCGTCCCAGCGCCCTACTTGGTTCCCGATGCATCGGCTGTAACTTCACAATTTTGCAAACCAGATGCCATCCAACCACCCATATCCAATGGCTGTCCTTGGCGGCCAAGCATGCCCATGAGTTGCCCTTTGGGTTGGTATATCACAACCTTACATATATGCAGGGTAGGCCATGTATAACTGCCGTCAAAGTCAGGGGGGTCAAGACGCGCGTTTTCATTTTTGGTAGAATGTGCATTTTGAATTATGTTATTAGATCATGCCCAGATTTGACAGCCCCCACGCACCTTCGCAGGAGGTCCCAGCAGAAAATCCTCCAGTACTCGCGGCACCAGTGGAGCACACTGGGGAACCAGCGTCGCAGCCGGTGTCCTGATTGCCACCAGCTGCAGAGTCGATACAAACTGACGTCAAGAAGAAACAAACCAGCACACACACGATCAGAAGCAATGTCAAACATGCCCAATCACAATTATCCACAGATGTTATAACGAGAAGCGACCAAAGACAGCTCAACTGCAGAGATCAAAATACAACTTGATAACCGCCCTGATAGTTGAAGACTGCTCGACATCCGGCAACAACAGTCCTTCCTGTCCCGTGGCTGAGACTGCAGTGCAGCAATCACAACCACCCAGCCGACCCCTCTTAGCTTACCAGCTGACGCTTTGTGGCTAACAGAGGCAAGCCGGCTCATGGCCGACAACCCGTGTTCAGCTAAAAGAGAATGCTACCAAAAACAGGAAAAACCAAAACAGCATGTCCAGATTTGACAGCCCCCACGCACTTTCGCAGGAGGTCCCAGCAGAAAATCCTCCAGTACTCGCGGCACCAGTGGAGCACACTGGGGAACCAGCGTCGCAGCCGGTGTCCTGATTGCCACCAGCTGCAGAGTCGATACAAACTGACGTCAGGAAGAAACGAACGGGCACATACACGATCGAGCAGAAGCAACGCCAAACACGTCAAATATCAATACGCAGGTGTTAAAGTAAGACTAGCAACCAAAGACAGCTCAAGAGCAGAGATTAAAACACAACTTGATAACCGCCATGATCGTTGAAGACTGCACAACATCCGGCACCAACGGTCATTCCTCTCCAGTGGTCCAGTGCAGCACGCGGCCATACATTTTTAGGCGGAAAATCGGAAGCCAGACCATTTAGGGGATATTGGTGAATGGAAAAATTCAATTTTCCCTACATCATCTGTAATGGATCATTGGCCGGCGCAACACGATACCGGCACGGCGCAGCGCTAGGAGGCCAAAGCCTTTTAGTGGTGGCAGACGGCAACATCCTACCGTGCCCAGGGGCAGCCCTATCCTGAACGGAACAGCCCCCCCCTCTAAGGTACCTGCCAAACTGTTTATGTACTGCAGATTTCGGTTCAGCTCGTCAAGTGCTATCAGTTTGTCCATCACCCGTCTCAAACTTCTGTCTATACAGGGAGTTAGCAGAAAAACAAGGTGTTTTGTTGCAACTCATGGCCGACAACCCGTGTTCAGCTAAAAGAGAATGCTACCAAAAAAGGAAAAACCAAAACAGCAAGTCCAGATTTGACAGCCCCCACGCACCTCCGCAGGAGGTCCCAGCAGAAAATCCTCCAGTACTCGCGGCACCAGTGGAGCACACTGGGGAACCAGCGTCGCAGCCGGTGTCCTGATTGCCACCAGCTGCAGAGTCGATACAAACTGACGTCAGGAAGAAACGAACGGGCACATACACGATCGAGCAGAAGCAACGCCAAACACGTCAAATATCAATACGCAGGTGTTATAGTAAGACTAGCAACCAAAGACAGCTCAAGAGCAGAGATTAAAACACAACTTGACAACCGCCATGATCGTTGAAGACTGCACAACATCCGGCACCAACGGTCATTCCTCTCCAGTGGTCCAGTGCAGCACGCGGCCATACATTTTTAGGCGGAAAATCGGAAGCCAGACCATTTAGGGGATATTGGTGAATGGAAAAATTCAGTTTTCCCTACATCATCTGTAATGGATCATTGGCCGGCGCAACACGATACCGGCACGGCGCAGCGCTAGGAGGCCAAAGCCTTTTAGTGGTGGCAGACGGCAACATCCTACCGTGCCCAGGGGCAGCCCTATCCTGAACGGAACAGCCCCCCCTCTAAGGTACCTGCCAAACTGTTTATGTACTGCAGATTTCGGTTCAGCTCGTCAAGTGCTATCAGTTTGTCCATCACCCGTCTCAAACTTCTGTCTATACAGGGAGTTAGCAGAAAAACCAGGTGTTTTGTTGCAAAAACCCATATCGTCCCAGCGCCCTACTTGGTTCCCGATGCATCGGCTGTAACTTGACAATTTTGCAAACCAGATGCCATCCAACCCACCCATATCCAATGGCTGTCCTTGGCGGCCAAGCATGCCCATGAGTTGCCCTTTGGGTTGGTATATCACAACCTTACATATATATTAAAAATATAATTACTTACAGCAGAGTGAAATCACTCAAACCAAAGCAAACGCCCAGCTATAAACCTATATACAGAGCCATGTCAAAGCTCTATACTACGATAAGACCAATGGAAACGCCTAACGGGAGGAACCTACTAGCCCTGCTGCACCGCAAAATCAGCCCGCGTACGGCGGAGCATGATGTCAGCCATGGCCCGAGTCAGCGCCACCGACAACCTTACATATATGCAGGGTAGGCCATGTAGAACTGCCATCAAAGTCAGGGGGGTCAAGACGCGCGTTTTCATTTTTAGTAGAATGTGCATTTTGAATTATGTTATAAGAGCATGCCCAGATTTGACAGCCCCCACGCACCTCCGCAGGAGGTCCCAGCAGAAAATCCTCCAGTACTCGCGGCACCAGTGGAGCACACTGGGGAACCAGCGTCGCAGCCGGTGTCCTGATTGCCACCAGCTGCAGAGTCGATACAAACTGACATCAGGAAGAAACGAACGGGCACATACACGATCGAGCAGAAGCAACGCCAAACACGTCAAATATCAATACGAAGGTGTTATAGTAAGACTAGCAACCAAAGACAGCTCAAGAGCAGAGATTAAAACACAACTTGATAACCGCCATGATCGTTGAAGACTGCACAACATCCGGCACCAACGGTCATTCCTCTCCAGTGGTCCAGCGCAGCACGCGGCCATACATTTTTAGGCGGAAAATCGGAAGCCAGACCATTTAGGGGATATTGGTGAATGGAAAAATTCAATTTTCCCTACATCATCTGTAATGGATCATTGGCCGGCGCAACACGATACTGGCACGGCGCAGCGCTAGGAGGCCAAAGCCTTTTAGTGGTGGCAGACGGCAACATCCTACCGTGCCCAGGGGCAGCCCTATCCTGAACGGAACAGCCCCCCCTCTAAGGTACCTGCCAAACTGTTTATGTACTGCAGATTTCGGTTCAGCTCGTCAAGTGCTATCAGTTTGTCCATCACCCGTCTCAAACTTCTGTCTATACAGGGAGTTAGCAGAAAAACAAGGTGTTTTGTTGCAAAAACCCATATCGACCCAGCGCCCTACCTCCCTACCCTTTCAGTCAACGGTTGTTTATGCTCTGTAACTTTGAGACCACCTAGGGTCACAACCACTTGGCAAATTACCTGCTTGTTTTTGCCAGATCTACTCGAATTCGGAGTTGTGTAAAATTTCTTGTTATAAGCACCCCCCATCATGTAATAAGCACCATGATACTGAAGTTGAAGACTGCACAACATCCGGTACCACCCGTCCTTCCTCTCCAGTAGTCCAGTGCAGTGCAGCAGTCAGTCAACCACCCCGCCAACCCCTCTCAGCTGACCAGTTTTGTGGCTAACAGAGGGGAGCCGGCTCACCGCCGACAACCCAGCACAACATGGGTGGCAGAACTGTCACCTGACAGAAATCACAGCGGTTGGGACCACACCCTCACTTGCAGCACCTCCACGTTCAAGGCAAAGCGGTAAGCTGCATGGCACTGCAGCCTGTTGTGGCTTCTGTTCCACCGTTTGAAGCCTCCCTACATGCTGAAATGATAACAGTAACAAACAAACCATTTCACGCATTTACAGCAGGAAAAGAAAAAAGTCAAAACAGAAGCCACCTTGATTTCTGGCATCAATCGGTATGTATCAGAGTCAGCACGTGCGTAACGGAACCTGTACCATGAAAGCCTGTTCAACTAAAAGAGAATGCTACCAAAAAAGGGAAATCCGAAATAGTATTGTTCTCCAGATTTGACAGCCCCCACGCACATGTACAGGAGCTCCCGCCAGAAAATCCTCCAGTACTCGCGGCACCAGTATAGCACACTGGGGAACCAGCGTCGCAGCCGGTGTCCTGATTGCCACCAGCTGCAGAGTCGATACAAACTGACGTCAGGAAGAAACGAACGAGCACATACACGATCGAGCAGAAGCAACGCCAAACACGTCAAATATCAATACGCAGGTGTTATAGTAAGACCAGCAACCAAAGACAGCTCAAGAGCAGAGATTAAAACACAACTTGACAACCGCCATGATCGTTGAAGACTGCACAACATCCGCCACCAACGGTCCTTCCTCTCCAGTGGTCCAGTGCAGCACGCGGCCATACATTTTTAGGCGGAAAATCGGAAGCCAGACCATTTAGGGGATATTGGTGAATGGAAAAATTCAATTTTCCCTACATCATCTGTAATGGATCATTGGCCGGCGCAACACGATACTGGCACGGCGCAGCGCTAGGAGGCCAAAGCCTTTTAGTGGTGGCAGACGGCAACATCCTACCGTGCCCAGGGGCAGCCCTATCCTGAACGGAACAGCCCCCCCTCTAAGGTACCTGCCAAACTGTTTATGTACTGCAGATTTCGGTTCAGCTCGTCAAGTGCTATCAGTTTGTCCATCACCCGTCTCAAACTTCTGTCTATACAGGGAGTTAGCAGAAAAACCAGGTGTTTTGTTGCAAAAACCCATATCGACCCAGCGCCCTACCTCCCTACCCTTTCAGTCAACGGTTGTTTATGCTCTGTAACTTTGAGACCACCTAGGGTCACAACCACTTGGCAAATTACCTGCTTGTTTTTGCCAGATCTACTCGAATTCGGAGTTGTGTAAAATTTCTTGTTATAAGCACCCCCCATCATGTAATAAGCACCATGATACTGAAGTTGAAGACTGCACAACATCCGGTACCACCCGTCCTTCCTCTCCAGTAGTCCAGTGCAGTGCAGCAGTCAGTCAACCACCCCGCCAACCCCTCTCAGCTGACCAGTTTTGTGGCTAACAGAGGGGAGCCGGCTCACCGCCGACAACCCAGCACAACATGGGTGGCAGAACTGTCACCTGACAGAAATCACAGCGGTTGGGACCACACCCTCACTTGCAGCACCTCCACGTTCAAGGCAAAGCGGTAAGCTGCATGGCACTGCAGCCTGTTGTGGCTTCTGTTCCACCGTTTGAAGCCTCCCTACATGCTGAAATGATAACAGTAACAAACAAACCATTTCACGCATTTACAGCAGGAAAAGAAAAAAGTCAAAACAGAAGCCACCTTGATTTCTGGCATCAATCGGTATGTATCAGAGTCAGCACGTGCGTAACGGAACCTGTACCATGAAAGCCTGTTCAACTAAAAGAGAATGCTACCAAAAAAGGGAAATCCGAAATAGTATTGTTCTCCAGATTTGACAGCCCCCACGCACATGTACAGGAGCTCCCGCCAGAAAATCCTCCAGTACTCGCGGCACCAGTGGAGCACACTGCATCAGCGTCGCAGCCGGTGTCCTCATTGCCACCAGCTGCAGAGTCGATACAAACTGACGTCAGGAAGAAACGAACGAGCACATACACGATCGAGCAGAAGCAACGCCAAACACGTCAAATATCAATACGCAGGTGTTATAGTAAGACCAGCAACCAAAGACAGCTCAAGAGCAGAGATTAAAACACAACTTGATAACCGCCATGATCGTTGAAGACTGCACAACATCCGCCACCAACGGTCCTTCCTCTCCAGTGGTCCAGTGCAGCACGCAGCCATACATTTTTAGGCGGAAAATCGGCAGCCAGACCATTTAGGGGATATTGGTGAATGGAAAAATTCAAGTTTCCCTAATGGATCATTGGCCGGCGCGACACGATACTGATCAAAAGCACCCCGCCAAGTTACCCCACCCAGCTTACCAGCTGACCTTTTGTGGCTAACAGCTCTAGGCAAGCCGGCTCATGGCCGACAACCAGGAAGAACATTGGTGGCAGAACACCTAACACAAATCGCACTGGTTGGGACCACCCCCTCACTTGCAGCCCTCCAGGTTCAAGGCCAAGCGGTAAGCTGCAGCCTGTGACTGCTGAAAGTGCTGCTCCACCATTTGTGACTTCCCTACATGCTAAACTGACCACATTAGGAAACAAACGCTTGCAGGCAGTGACAGCAGAAAACGAAAAACGTGAGACCAGAAGCCACCTTGTTTTCTGGCATCAATTGGTATCTATCAGATCGAGTCAGCATGTGCATGACGGAACCTGTACCATAAAAGCCGGTTTACTAAAAAAAGAATGCTACTTAAAGGAAAATCCAAAATAGAGTATCCACATTTGACAGCCCACACGCACATGCGCAGGAAAGCGCTCCAGCAAATCCTCCAGTACTTGCAGCACCAGTGGAGCACACTGGCTCTCCTCATAGCAGCCGGTGTCCAATTGTCCACCCACTCTGTCGTCGATACAATCTGGCGTCAGGGAGAAACCGACGGTCACAAGCAAGAGCAGAGGCAATTCCAAACATGGCTAATCTCAACATACACAGATTTAATAATAAGTTGCAACCGAGGACAGCTCCAGCGCAGAAACCATAAGACACCTTCAAGGTGAGATTTTCTGTTGCGGCCTTCATCAGTGATGAACGGTGGGATCGTTGAGAGTGACAGGATGACAGCCCGTACCAATGGTCGTTTCTCTGCAATGGTCCACTGCAGTGCAGCTATCACAAGCACCCCACCAACCCCACCCATGCAGCTTACCAGTTGACGTTTTGTGGCTAACAGATCTAGCGGCTCATGGCCGACAACCAGGCAGAACATGAGTGGCAAAACACCGAACACAAATTGCAGCGGTTGGGACCACCTACTCACTTGCAGCACCTGCCCTACTGGTTCAAGGCAAAGCGGTAAGATGCATGGCACTGCAGCCTGTGACTGCTGCTCCACCATTTGCAACCTCCCTACACACTAAACTGATCACGTCAAGAAACAAGTGCTTGCAGGCACTGAGTGACTGTCTGTAGAAACAGAAAAACGTCAATTAAACCAGAAGCCACCTTCATTTCTGGCACCAACCGGTATCTATCAGAGTCCGCACGTGCATGACGGAACCTGTACCATAAAAGCCTGTTTACTAAAAAGGAATGCTACTCAAAAATGGACATCCAAAATAGTGTATCCACATTTGACAGCCCGCACGCACATGCGCAGCCGTTGCCGTAATCACCAGATCCATCACTTGGGCCACCAGTGACGCAAATAGTGAACGGTAGGTCATTGCAGCCCTCGTCCAAATATAAATAGCCTCCTTCAGTATCTTGACAATCTGACGTCCGGGAGAAACAAACGGTCACAGACAGGAGCAGAGGCAATGCCAAACAAGTCAAATCTCAATACACAGATTTTATAATCAGTTGCAACACAAGACAGCTCAAGTGCAGAATACAGAATACAACTCGAAAATCGCCGCAATTGCTGAGACTGCACATGTGAAACAGCCGGAGAACCAGCAATGGTCCAGTGCAGCGATCACAAGCACCGCGCTGACCCCTCCCAGCTTTAATGTTCTTCCCGGTACCCAGTACTACCGGAAGAGCCCGGTACCGGTACCCGGTATCGTTAGTAAGGATACCGGTACCAGGTAGGGCTTCATAACCAGGGTATAGCCGTACATGCCGGTTACCTGGGCCATCTCGGATATCCGGTCACACCCCGTACCCCGGCAGTACCAGTACCCAGCCCTAGGCTCCGGCCGCTGCGGTCCCACAGGCGACCACTGAACGTCAAACTACGGACTGAGTGCTGAGTGCCGAGTAGCCCGAGTAACCAAGTTTACTGTGCTAAAACACAGTTCAACTATAGGTTGGTAGGCCCTAGTACTAGCCAACAACCTATCAAGAAAAAGCTGTTGTGCTGCCAGTGGCGTGCCTGATGCTCGCATTCGTAACTGCTCTCGGCAGGCTGACTTGGGTGCTCTCTGCGCTTGGGCTTGGTACCGGTACCGGGTATCGGTACGGGTGCCCTTCATCAGCTGGGGTATGTACCGGGACCGGGTATCGGTACGGGTGCCCTTGATCAGCTGGGGTACCGGGACCGGGCAGAACCCTACCCAACTTGCCCAGATGATACTTTGTTGTGGCCGGCTAATGGAAGCAAGCAGGATCTTCGCCAGACAACTAGGCTCTCGCAGGGGTGGCAGCACACCTAACACCAAATTATCGCAGCCATTCGGACGGGTGACCCTCTTACATGCAGCAGCCCTCGCGTAGCTCAAGGCAATTAGCAGTAAGCTGGCGCTGCAGCCTGAGACTTATGTTACACCGGTAGCTAACTGCCTACAATCAATGCGCAAAACCTCGGGAAGAGACCAGCGCTTGCAGCCAAGATCAAACAGCAGGAAAAGCAACACAATGAAGAGCCACGTGCATAACAGCCTCAACCGCATGAACAGCAATGATATCAAGGGAAAAATCATGAGGTGTAACATTTGATGATGATACATTAGTAAAACTGGAAGTAATAATAGCATCTAAGCGAATATATACACTTACATACTCATGATAATTATAGTGGTTTTCCATTTGCGGATATCTCCTCGTAAATGGTGGGAGAGCGATCGCAGCAATGGTGCTCACCACTAGATACTCCCGGCCAGTTAGGCTCGAAACACACGCCCTGATCAAGCATGCTGTTTCCGGCCCCACCGTCTAGGTCATCTAGTCGCTCTACACGTAAGCCAGCCATAATTTCAATGCACACGGCTATGTACACATTTCCATCACCATTCATCTTCATCATCCTGAACGACTCGAACACGCGGACAACAAAACGGCAGGCTCGAGCTACCATGGTCCGGATTCTCCCGATTTCTGGCCTTCGCTGGTTGTCTCCTTGATAAATATACAGAGGTGAGAGCAGCATGCAACATGATCGGAAAGCCCCCCGAACGGAAGGACCCTAAAGAAAACAATCCGACACTGGCGTGCAAGGATCAAGCCAACACTTGAGGTACAAAACTACAATGTCACAGTCAGCGATTCCTCTTTAAACATATCAAGGCTCAAGACAACCAGCCTCTTTACATATACTCGACTGTAATGTATCATGACCAAATATCTACTTACAAATATATTATTATTATATATTATATATACTACTATACAATCTAGTGCATGTTATTAGGATAAGGTGGCATTGTAAACAAATAATTATACAAAAATATATATTAGGTGCTGAAGCATAGGTTCATTGGAGTGCCTTCCTACCACAGAAACAAGTTTATTACAACAAGTGTGCACAGGCTTTAACAGTCGAGCCTAGCCACACCCTCAAAATCATTGTACAAGTCATTGTTAAGTTAGGCCAGTTCACCATGCTGGGCCGAGCACATGCCCCCTTGGTCCAATCTTGTTCTTTCGCAGGGCTCTCTGCCAAAATCCGCCTTCTCTAAAAACCTCTTTACCTCACTTTCGAAATCAAAGCCAATACGGGCTCCCAACTGGAGCCCGGCCCGCGCGCCCCAGCGCCATGGGGGGACATCCCCAGACCAGCACAACAACCCTTCACCAATATTTCGAAAAACAGCGGGTCACCTCCCCGTAAATTGGGAAGGCCGGCAGCGTCGACTTACACTGAGCGTAGTTGCCATAGTGGCCACAAAGTTGCCCCCATGGCTGCCAGCCCACATTTCCTCACGTTGGAAAGTTGCAAGCTGCAAAAAGGCCTCCCTACAATCACCACACCACGCTAAGTACATATGAAAATGAATAACAAAACCCATGCTCTCAAGGCGCCCCCCTCAAAATGGCGGGCACAGTTGACAGTAGGCACTAGTACCGGCGCAACGTCGGTCCTCTCTTACTCCAGCCCTATGTAACACAAACACCTCACATGGTGTAGGTGACGTACGGTATAGAGCTACTGTATGCTAGACAGGTGGCCGATCAGCCCCCTTTGAGCCCGCCGCACCATAGCATAATGAGCAGATGGCTGAAAAAATATCAAGGAGACAACCTGCGCAGGCCTGAAATCATGCAGGCGAAGCCGGACCATGGTAGCTTGAGCCTGCCGTTATCTTTCCGCGTTTTCGAGTACTTCAGATGGAATGATGAATACGAATAGCAATTTAAATGTGTAGCATTGTTCATTGAAATTATGACTGGCAAAAAAATATCCTAATATATTATCGATTGAGAAAGCATGATCAATTACAGATATATATAATAATATTCTATTGTCATAATGCACAATCTATTATAAGCTATTACATTCTTTATACTAGTACATGAATAAAACAAGATAACATTCTATATATGTAGCAGGGTGTACATACACCTTATGATACAACGATGGTCTGCGTTACGCAAACGGTGAAGAAACCACTCCACACAGTAACCAACCCAAGTCCGCTCGCCCGCGTGCCCTCGCTCCCTCCCTCGCTCCCTCGCTCCCTCGCTCCCTCGCTCCCTCCTCCCTCCCTCCCTCCCTCCCTCCCTCCCCCTCCCTCCCTCCCTCCCTCCCTCCCTCCCTCCCTCCCTCCCTCCCTCCCTCCCTCCCTCCCTCCCTCCCTCCCTCCGAATCTCAATACACAGACATCATAATAAGTCACAACCGAAGACAGCTCAAACGCAGGAATCAAAAGACAACTTGATGACCCCCGTGAAAGAGGAGGCTGCAAAACCAGGTTGGGAAATACGTGTACGGGTACTATACTCCGGGCCTTGATGGGGTTTTATGATGGGGTTAAAAATATGCGGGTTGATAATAAGCGACTGCGTTTCTAAGGGCCGTACGACGTGTACCCGCGTGGACAATACTTGCATAATGATTTGATAGAAAAAACCCTCCCTCCCTCCGTCCCTCTGTCCTTCTGCCCCTCCGTCCCTCCGTCCCTCCGTCCCTCCGTCCCTCCGTCCCTCCGTCCCTCCCTCCGTCCCTCCCTCCGTCCCTCCCTCCCTCCCTCCCTCCCTCCCTCCCTCCCTCCCTCCCTCCCTCCCTCCCTCCCTCCCTCCCTCCCTCCCTCCCTCCCTCCCTCCCTCCCTCCCTCCCTCCGTCCGTCCGTCCCTCCCTCCCTCTCTCCCTCCCTCCCTCCCTCCCTCCCTCGCTCCGTCCCTCCTTCCCTCCCCACCCATAATTTTCGCATCTTCGCAAGTAAGGGTGGCCTGCGAAATGTGCTCCGCCACCGTGGTCTTAAAGGTCTTAATTTAGAGCACACGTTACTTGATGACATTCGATATCATGCAGAGCATACATATTACACCATCGTGGTCAAAGAAGGTGCGTGGCAATCCAGCTGCCCTTTCGTCAAGCTGTGCTGGATGGTACATTCAAATAATAACTGTCAACGAGAACTTGTAGGTGAACCAGTAGTAACAGTACATGGAATCTGGCTGCTTGTACGTCCTCTAAGGCTTAAACCCGAAGACACAACATACGTGCGACAACTAAATACCTTGTGCAGTCACCGCGCCGCGAAGCAAGATGCACACCATCAGGAACAGGGCGTTGCATGCTCTCGGAGACGATAGTTGGCGAGTTGGCAAGTACTGAGAAGCGCGAAGGCTCGCGGTGGCTCTCATCATGGCTGCACAACAGTTCTTCCTTGGATCCGTCAGATGTTGCGACGACACGATTTCAAACAAAGTTAATTATTTGAATCCCACGCCGCACATGGGCAGCAGAATCAAGTGCAGCAGAGGCAAACAAAGTTGACTTGAGCTGACAACGATTTGAATAGGATGTAATCAAGTAACGTGCGTGTTTGCAACTTGCCCGTTGAAACTCTTCTTCCGAAAATTGGCTCCGCCTGATTACCGCGGGCGGCCATGCAGTCTTGAATGCAGTCATGAATGCTCGCTCCCACCGATTGCAGACTTGTAAATTCCAGACGGTCAGATGTCAATCGAACGGCCCATGTTGTTGTTGTGAGTAGTTTGATCACATTCATTTTAAAAATACCCATTTACCCTATCGATTTACCCTGATTTACCCGGAAACGGCCGAGGGCCAGGACAGTATCCGATCTAGAGTGGCAGAGAATCTAACTGGCCTAAGCAGCCTGTATAGATGGATGCGATGGATGCGAAAAACCGCACACGTGGAGTTGGTTACGTCTTTTGGGGGTACAATAAGCCACTATTTGCAGCAACATCCGAAAGGTGACACAAGTGCGGGATGCCGCAGGTGCGGGTGACACCGAGGTACCCGCACTTGTCCGGACGCGCCGCGCTGGGCCAGAGGGCGGATTTGGCGCGAGAAGCAGGGCATACCACAAAACCGCTGTCGCGCGCAAATCGAGACTTCAGTAAGCCATTTCAAGGAAGCACTGCGCCCGATGCAGGCCTGACGCAATGCTCTTTACTCCAAATTGCACGGAAGACTCCATTATTTCGCATAACACCATGGAATTTTCAATCGTAGCAAGGTCGCTTTTACCTCGCCCGACGCCCTTCCGACGGGCCAAATCTGGACGACGAGTATGAGAGTGGAAGTGTTCTTTATAATCGTCAGAGGAATGGTGCGGAAAGCAGGGCATGCCATAACTGCGCTCTCGCGCGCAAATCGAGACTTCGCCACTTCACGTTGCATGGTCGATCAAAGTTTATATTGTGTCTTTCATGAAGGCCGGTGGCGGGCTGCATTTACGCAAGGGGAGCTAAGTTATGTCCTCGAAAAGTCGCGTTGGCCCGGGCCTTTGCCGGGGCCCAACCTCCCACCAGGAGATTGGTTGGAGTGCTTCTTAATTATGAATCGTGTAGTGGCTCAGGCTGGTGGGATGATACAACGACGGGCCAATCGTGATAAAAATAGTGGCTTCCGTTTGGTAGAGCTGTCGTTAAGTAAGAGTCAAGAGCTCTGACAGGTAACAGCTGTTAAACCCAACGCGAGAGCAGACAGAGCAGCGGCCAATTACCCCGGCGGCCGGCAGCCATTGCGGGGGAGTTATTCCGGGAAGTGAAGGGGCCGGCATGGACATTTATCTGAGTGTAGACTGATTTTTCAATATCTTGTTGTTTCAATAATTGTACACGTAAGCGTTGATTTCAATCCAATGGCAGGCATATTGGCATGGATTTTTTCCTGAGTCTTACCGTGTTTGCCGTGCATGAATGTTCCAAGGCAGTCAATCTAATGACGGCATTACTATCGAATGTTCCTTGGCATCGTTGTTTCTGCCAATGGAGTGTCACTTAGAAGATTGATATTGCCTTGTAATGTTGCCAGGCGGACCAAAATCCAGGCGAGTTGCCTGCGACTGTGCTCGCCATCACCTTTCAACAGCCGTAACATGCAACTGGCGAACGGGGTTGCTGTTCTTTTTTCTTCTTTCCTGCAAGCTGTCTTGGTTCTTCTGCGTTGTCCATTGTAGGTCGATGAATGTAGGAGTGTGCATAAAAGCGGCCGTGCTTTGGGTCAGGTCCCGACGTTGCATTGTCGAGCGAGAGCCCATCAAGCAGGCGTGCTTGTTGGTTATGGTTCTGTGCTTGTCTTGGTGTTATTATTGTTCGCTGCTGGGCAGTCATGGCGGTAATGCCCGTTATGGCTCTCATGGCTGTCCTTGCTATCATGACTGTCACGACTCTCATGGCTGTCCAAAGTCATGACTGCCATTGCTGTCGCCGCCGCAATTGCATGGATTCAATGCTGTGCTAGGTGGCTTGCTTACTTGTGCGCCTGTTTGCATATCTAGGTTATACGCATAGCTGTATTGCTTGCATTGGTGGCTGTCTGTACTTGTTTGCCTTGCAGGCGCAACTCGCAAGTTATTGACGGAACATGGGCTTCTATTGAGAGATCACAGAGCACTCAAGTGCTGTGCGCAATTATAGGGCCATTTTTTTTAGCAGGTAACCACCTTTCACCGTTAGCGGGCCGCACTCGCAATCAGCCTCAGCTCCGCAACTAAGGACTGGCAGATTGGGGATGTGAAATTATCACTGTGGTTAGTTCTTGCTATGCTTGCTGCATGTTTGCTGGCTTGCGTTGGCACGTTGGTGGCTTGCTGGCTTTCTGGCAGGCATCATTGCAGGTCTTGTGTTGCTTATGTGAATAGACGAGTCTGGGCTACACTCGGTTAGCAAGTGTTGTTATCTGCTTCCATTTCCTTGGCCAGAGCAGAGCTGATGGTGTTGCGCGCCAACATCTGGCCTGAGGACCAGAATGGCATTTTTAATTCAACTGGTGCTGCCTATCTCAATCCTGAACCGGCCGGCTGCATCAGGGTGTGACCCATGTGGTTCGTTTAAATTCTTGGAATGACGCCATGTGTATGTGGTTTTCTCGCACTACCTCTGTAAACAACTTGTCTTGCACACCCCAACGCCACACTTCTGTTTTATTGTTGTAGATAAATATTTCAACACTGCGAGATGCCATCTGCTTATGTCATGGAGAAGGCCCGCTGATTGCCTGATTACCCACCCCGGTACAGGTAGGAATTAACTGCGCATGCATTGTAGTTGCCCTTGTGTAGCGTGCCCATTGTACGCGTCATAGCTGCACACATGCCCACGCATTTTACACATAATGTAAATGTAATGCGTCCAGGCATAGTTGTCTCACTTCACATAATGTCCACCTTTGAAGGTTGTGCGAGTTGCTTCTTGAAAATGTCAGCACATTTAAAAGTGTTTTGGTGTAGCAGCGGAGGGCTGAGGTATACTTGCTGTGCAGGACTGGCCAGCACATTGGAGGACAATGGGTGACTAGAACCATTATTGATTTCTTTCCGGGCGTGTTATTAATTAATTAATAATTAATAGACACGTGACTGCGTCACGTGTTATTATATACTACGTCCTATCATATGCGTCGAATTCTCTCATGCATCACCATGAAAACGAGGCTCCATTGAAATGAAATGAAATTATAACATGACTCCGTTGGGAGATCACGAGGCTCCATGAATGGATTTGATCCTAATGAGAGCAATTAATTAATTAATTTACACGTAACTGTGTCACGTGTGCAGACGTCCTCAGGGAAATGAATATGGGATGGGGTGGATTAATTAATAGACACGTGGGGTGGATGGATGTAGCTATCAAGGAGACAACCAGCGCAGGCCAGAAATCGGGAGAATCCGGACCATGGTAGCTATGTCTAGTTCCTAGTTACAGGGTTGCGGGCACCACATCCCGAAGATCGCTATGCATGCCAAACTTAGTCACACGCGGAGGCACCACCGACTGGGGGTGGTGGCGCCATTAACAAGCAATACGAGCCAGCCGGTGGGCCGGCCAGCAATCAAGCGCAACGACGCAAGCCTGGTGGCAAGGAAAGTCAGTCGTGGACATTAGAGAATATGGCTGGCTAACGTTCATCGAGCTAGACCTAGACGTTTGAGCTAAAAACCAACCAGGTACGAGACACCTTACGTGGCCGCCCTCTGCAGGGCTGCGCCCCGCTCAGCCGAGCCGGCACCTCCTCACGTGGGCCGGGCCCAGCCAGGTTAGAGGCCGTAAGGCCCGCACCTTCAAAGAGCAGCTCGTAGAGGACAAGGGGGGCCTAGGCCTCTCCGTGATTTGGAAAAAGATGGGGCCCCAGGTCATATCGAGGATCGACAACAATCCCCCTGCAGTGGGGAAGCAGCATGTTTGCAAACGCGGGAAGCATGCTAGACAAGACCCCTAGGGTCGCAGGCACCATGATTAATTACACTCTTGCTCCCGTTGGGGAGTCATTAACCCTGATGGATGGATGGATGGATGGATGGATGGATGGATGGATGGATGGATGGATGGATGGATGGATGGATGGATGGATGGATGGATGGATGGATGGATGGATGGATGGATGGATGGATGGATGGATGGATGGATGGATGGATGGATGGATGGATGGATGGATGGATGGATGGATGGATGGATGGATGGATGGATGGATGGATGGATGGATGGATGGATGGATGGATGGATGGATGGATGGATGGATGGATGGATGGATGGATGGATGGATGGATGGATGGATGGGTACACGCAATTCTACCGGTCTAAGCTATCTACAAAACAATCCTACTCTATATCTATGGTGCCCGCGACCCTAGGGGTCCTGTCTAGCATGCATGCTTCCCACGTGTGCAAATGCGCGGCTTCCCCACTGGAGCGGGGTTGTTGTCCTCTATGACCTGAGCCCACTTGGCCTTGTCCATCATCTTTTTCCAAATCACCGAGAGGCCTAGGCCCCCGATGTCCTCTACAATGGAAATAAATACCCTATTCAACACGAGGAATCACCCTCGATGGAGGTACCATCAATAGGTCATGTCAGTCGTTACGTCAGTCAGGCCATTAAATTAAAATTAAAATTAAATTATAACATGCCTCCGTGGGGAGATCATGTAGCACATGTTCCGTGATGGGGGTGGAGGTGGAGGAAGCCGAGTAAGCGAACTAACCTAATTCTAAGCTATCTGGCTAGTCTATAAAATCCTAACTACACTACCCAGCAAAACGCCCCCTCCTCTTGGGGGGAGGTGGCTTGCCCACAGGGGCTGGCGTGTGAGCCTTGACAATCTTCTGCCACCGCGTCTTGTCCTGCATCTTGTACCACTGCCAACCAATGCCTTCAAAAATGACAGGCATGATGAATCCTGTCGAGCAAGCATAAGAAGAGAACTGACAATACGACTGATATTCTACCCCAGCTGCTGGCAAGACCTCTGAATAAACCGCAACATAAAAATCTTACCAATGTCATACCGTGATACCGTCCTTCTGACCACTCGCTTGACATCGATACACACTGACCACCGCCAGCGCCAATCATCACGCCGGGGCCCTGCAGACTGCAGTCAAAATGCAAGAAGGTGGGAAAAGAAGCGCGGCTGGTGATAGCACCACATATCCTGCCCCAACCAGCAAGTGTGAATAAGCAATGAAGGGGTTCCTAGACCTGGGGAACGGTCACTGACACGCCAGGCGGGATAGACATGGAGAGGTTGTGCATTCCAGCACTTGAGGGAAACGGAGAATGGCTGCCCAAGGGTAAGACCAGTTAGCATCATGGCAACAGACGTGATCACAGTCTCACTGAAAAGATGCTTGAAAAAAGACAAGTTTATAATTGAAATAATCACAACCAACAAGCACTCCTGCTTGATGGGCTCTCGCTCGACAATGCAACGTCGGGACCTGACCCAAAGCACGGCCGCTTTTATGCACACTCCTACATTCATCGACCTACAATGGACAACGCAGAAGAACCAAGACAGCTTGCAGGAAAGAAGAAAAAAGAACAGCAACCCCGTTCGCCAGTTGCAAGTTACGGCTGTTGAAAGGTGATGGCGAGCACAGTCGCAGGCAACTCGCCTGGATTTTGGTCCGCCTGGCAACATTACAAGGCAATATCAATCTTCTAAGTGACACTCCATTGGCAGAAACAACGATGCCAAGGAACATTCGATAGTAATGCCGTCATTAGATTGACTGCCTTGGAACATTCATGCACGGCAAACACGGTAAGACTCAGGAAAAAATCCATGCCAATATGCCTGCCATTGGATTGAAATCAACGCTTACGTGTACAATTATTGAAACAACAAGATATTGAAAAATCAGTCTACACTCAGATAAATGTCCATGCCGGCCCCTTCACTTCCCGGAATAACTCCCCCGCAATGGCTGCCGGGGTTGGCCGCTGCTCTGTCTGCTCTCGCGTTGGGTTTAACAGCTGTTACCTGTCAGAGCTCTTGACTCTTACTTAACGACAGCTCTACCAAACGGAAGCCACTATTTTTATCACGATTGGCCCGTCGTTGTATCATCCCACCAGCCTGAGCCACTGCACGGTTCATAAGAAGCACTCCAACCAATCTCCTGGTGGGAGGTTGGGCCCCGGCAAAGGCCCCGGCCAATGCGACTTTTCGAGGACATAACTTAGCTCCCCTTGCGTAAATGCAGCCCGCCACCGGCCTTCATGAAAGACACAATATAAACTTTGATCGACCATGCAACGTGAAGTGGCGAAGTCTCGATTTGCGCGCGAGAGCGCAGTTATGGCCTGCCCTGCTTTCCGCACCATTCCTCTGACGATTATAAAGAACACTTCCACTCTCATACTCGTCGTCCAGATTTGGCCCGTCGGAAGGGCGTCGGGCGAGGTAAAAGCGACCTTGCTACGATTGAAAATTCCATGGTGTTATGCGAAATAATGGAGTCTTCCGTGCAATTTGGAGTAAAGAGCATTGCGTCAGGCCTGCATCGGGCGCAGTGCTTCCTTGAAATGGCTAAGTCTCGATTTGCGCGCGACAGCGGTTTTGTGGTATGCCCTGCTTCTCGCGCCAAATCTGTCAGAAGTATCGACACACCTGCCTGAAACTAGTACTTATAGTTTAGTGCTAGCTCTGGACTACATGAACGGGCATGTGCCGCATGTTTAAGTTCTGTTCCATAAGTGACCCAGTCATTCTGTGACTGACCTTGAACTTTGGTTGTGAATGGTTGGCTTGAGATCACGTTATGATTGTAACTGCCACACAGTCAGAAAAGAACCGGTTTGGTGTGGCCACGTTGTAGGTAGATCATAACTGCTACCCAGTAGCTGAGCCTGGAATTGTTTAAAAGGCGAAGCTACGCACCTTGTTTGCCCTCTCAGTACCTCACACCTCACACACTCCTGTGGTGGAACTAGCAGCCGGCCAGCTGCCGACTGAGACTTATTTTTATCTGAGTGAAATAAAGTAAAACTTTGTGGCAAACATTGTTTTCTCACTCCTAACATGGCATCGGAGTGCGGTTCGCACGCCTTTCGACCTGCTTACCGCTGGTAAAAGTCGTTTCCGAGGCTCTGCTCGCGGTTGACTTTAGATTTGTGTATTTCGGCAAGATTTGCATGACGACAGCGTAGGCGGAGGTTTGATTCCCGTCTGGCGCGTAATACAAAAGGTGCTTGGTTCGATTCCTGGCCGGAATCTCTTGGTCAACGTTACCTTTTTTTCGGAGTTTTTGCTGTTTTTTGCTGGAATGGCTTCCGGCACTCGTAGCCAGGTCGCTTCCGCGGTCGCGCTGCTGGCAGTAACGATTTTGATGCCGACGACGCTGCCGGTCTGGCCGCTTTGACTGCAACTTCCGTAACTCTTACCGATTCGGGTCTCCCAGGCGAAGTATTTTTTGACGCAGCAGCTGGGCTGGCTGCCCTGGCTTTGCCCCGCCGGTGGTGACGAGGACGCCGCCCTCGGTGCTCCCGACGGTGAGAATCGGCGGTTGACGGTGGTGGTTTGAGCCGCGGTACGGCGGGGGGGGCCCCGCCCGAGCCTCCTTTGTGGCTTGCAAGGAGCTTTTGAAGGATGTTCGTGGGGTCAAGGTTTTTACCGGCTCAGATTGGACGCTGTGGATCCCTTTTAAGGACCATTTTTGGGCCTTGTTTCCCTTTATGCTGGCCTCCTTGGAGTGCTGGCAGGTGTTGTCCAGAACGTGCAACTGGATCGGCTCCTTTACGTTGCCTTGTTGGCCGTCGTCGATGGGCCTGCGCGTGCCTTGATGCAGACGCTCCCCCTGGATCGTCGCCTGGGCAGTCTGGCCATCACCAAGCTCATCCAGGTCTATGAGCATGGCAAGCTCACCAAGTCCATGCGTCTGGACTTGTGGAAACAAATGGCCCAACTTCGTCAAACTGCTCGCGAGACTGTGGAGCCGTATGTGAACCGCTCGGAACTGCTGTACGCCAAGCTACAGGCTGCAGGCATTACGTTCCCAGTCGCTGCCTTCATTGCCAGCGTCCTCAGCGGTCTGCGCGCCGAGTACCGGCCCGCGCTAATCTCCCTCCGTCTTGACGAGGTCGAGACTGTTCCGGTCCTGCGGCAGCGCCTGATGGAAGTTGAAGATCTGCTGACGGGTGGCCTCCCGTCCCCTGCAGATTCTGGCTCTGCCTCCAACCACGCGTACCATACCCCTGGCCGGGGGCGTGGCCCACGGAATGGCGGTGCCCGCGGCAACGGCAACGGCAACAGCAACGGCACCGGAAGCGGCAACGGCAACGGCAACGGCAACGGCAACGGCAACGGCAACGGCAACGGCAACGGCAACGGCCACGGCAACGGCCGCGCCCACGGCAATGGCCACGGCAACGGCCACGGCCATGGCGGTAGCAGCGGGGGGCGCGGCGGGCGCGGTGGTGGTCGCGGTGGTGGCGCAGGGGTCGGGCGTGGTCGCGGGCCGCCCTGCTCCGTCTGCGCCAAGCCTGGACATGACGCCGCCACCTGCTGGACTGCCCATCCCGCCCAGCGCCCTGCTCACCTCCGCGGTGACGGCGCCGGGCACGCCCATCACACCGACGCAGGCCTGCCTCCCTTGGAGACGACGTACGCGTTCCACGTGGGTCGAGGCCCTTTGTGTGCTTCCCTGCGCGCCAACCCTTTAGGTGCTTCCCTGCGCGACGGTGTGCAGCCTCACGGGCAGGCCTCGCTTCGTCCAGTGCACGGCCTTGCGCCTTCCCCGTCCCGCTCGGGCAGTCGTCTCTCGGCACCCCGCCCCAGCACCTCCTCGGACTCGACGGCTGGTTCCTCAACCACCGCTCCTTCTGTGCTTCACACGGCCGCAACGGCCTCGGCTAGGTGTGCCCCGGAGTGGGTGGTTGACACGGGTGCCACGTACCACATGACGCCTCACCGGGCGGACTTTGGCGATGGATTTGATCCCGCCTTCCGGCTGCGCATCACCGGCTCGGGCGGCAATCTGCATGCGGGCGGCAGGGGCCCTCTGCTTCTCCGGCTCGGCACCCCGGACGTGCACCTCGGCCCAGCTTTGTATGTCCCAGGCCTTCAGGCCCGCCTACTCTCGGTGAGCCAGCTCTTTAAAGCCGGCCATGATGTGGACTTTAAGCACCTGCGCCTCACTTTGGGGACCCGCACGTTCCCCCTCGTGGAGTGTGACGGCATTTACTTGCTCCGCGGGGTGGCGCCCCATGCCCTCGCCACATCAGCCGCCCCCGTGGACCTGATGCAGTGGCACCTGCGCCTCGGACACGCTGGCGCGGATCGTATTGCTCGGCTAGCCGCCGACCCCGCCTCAAACATGGTGACCCACGGTCCCAAGGCTCCCACGTGTCCTTCCTGCCCTGCCGGTCACTTGCGGCGGAGCAGCTTTCCCCCCAGCACGACGCCACGCTGCGCGACCCCTCGCCATCGCCTGCACTGCGACCTGCTAGGTCCCATGCGGACCCCTGCCGTGTTGGGGGACTGGCGGTATGTCCTGGGCATCACGGATGAAGCCACTCGTTTTCACTGGGTTTACTTCTTGAAGACGAAGGACGCTGCCGTTGGGAGCCTGCGTCACTTCCTGGCCACGGAGATCAAGCCGTTCCGGGCGTCCGCGGCCACGGCGCCTGTGGAGCTTCGCTCCGACCAAGACGCGGTTTTCACTGGCCAGGACTGGCGCGCCGTCTGCGCCGAGTATGGCGTGCGGCAAGAGTTCTCGTCCCCCTATACGCCGGAGCAGAACGGCGTGGCGGAGCGATTCTGGGGCGTCGCAGTTAGCATGACCAGGAGCATGCTGGCGCATGCTGGCCTCGGCAAGGAGTTCTGGGCTCTAGCCTTTGCATGCGCCATCTACATCATCAACAGGCTGCCCTGCCGCAGCAACCCGGAGCACGCAACGCCCTACTTCCTCATGTATGGGCGCCCTGCGGATTTATCCGGCATGCGTGTGTTTGGCTGCCCCTCCCACGTCTTGGTTGAGGGGGCAGCCCGTGAGAAGTTTGATTCTCGCGCTGAGGATGGCCTCTTCGTGGGATACAAGCTTGACTCCCCGGCCTACCTCGTATGGGTGCCCGACAAGGCGACGGGCGGCGGGCGTGTCATCGAGCGCAAGCACGTGCAGTTCGACGAGACGTGGCGCAACCGGGCCCCGCAGGCTGCGCAGTGGCTCCCGGCGGCCCCCTTTGCGGAGGCCGACCTCTTTCCCGCCGACATGCTGACTCCTGCCCCTTTGCAGTTACCCTCTGCCTCTGCCGAGGACTCTGGGGGGCCGGCAACGCCCTCCACTGCCTTGCCCGCAGGCCGTGAGGACAGCTATGTCAGCATCGGGGGGACTCCTGAGCGTTTCGTTCTCCCCCCGGCCGCCGCTGCGGCCATCCAGGCACTTGTGCGGAACGGCCATGCTCCGACGGCTCCGGCTCCTGCCTCGGCGCCGACATCTTACCTCACCGTGTCAGATGCTCGACAGCATGCCCCTCTGTTGCGCGGACAGGCCTCTGGCCACTCGCGTTCTGCGGCGTCATATGAACACGCCGGGGCGGGGATGCCTCCGCCGCATTTGAGTACCTCGGTTGACCTGGAGAGCACGGCTGACAGCACCGGCTATTCTCCTCCGGCGTCCCCTGGTGCCTCTGCAGGTCTCCTCCCCGTGTGGGGTTCCCGTGGTGCTGCCTTGTGTGGCGACCTTTCTCATGGCAGTAACACCCCCGCTCCCCCTGGTTTCGGGGGCGATGATGTATTGGATGACGCACTTTCTTCCTGGCCGGATCAACCTGTCACCAAGGCTGCACGGATCCACGCGCATCACTCACTTGTCGCTGACCTGTGCTTCGCTGCTGCTTTTCATAGCCAGCCTGCGTCCGTGCCCTCCTCTCCCGCTGCCGCCCTTGCCTTGCCGGAATGGCGCACGGCCATGGAGAGTGAGCTGGCCAGCCTCCAGGAGCACCAGGTTTACGAGCTTCTGCATATGCGTGATCTTCCGCGCGGTGCCAAGCTCCTACCCACCAAGTGGGTCTTCGCCCAGAAAGCTGATGGGCGGTGCAAGGCCCGGTTTGTGTGCAAGGGGTTTGCACAGCGCGAGGGCATTGATTTCGGTGAGACTTTTGCTCCCACCGTCCGTGCTGCCACCGTGCGCCTGGGCTTGGCTCGTGCTGGCACTGCTGGCCACCCCATCCGGCAGCTGGATGTCCGCACCGCGTTCCTCTATGCTGAGTTGGAGGAGGACGTGTATGTCCTTCCCCCCAAGGGCTTTGAGGAGCGCGACCCCACTGGCCAAACGTACCTCTGGCGCCTCCGGCGGAGCCTCTATGGGCTCAAACAGGCGCCCCGGAACTGGCACCACACGCTCCGGGACTACCTCATCCATGAGACTGGCGCTGTCCAGAGCACCACGGACACGTGTCTGTTCCTGTATGTTGGTGGTTTTGCCTTCGTCCATGTCGACGATCTCCTGGTCTCCCACTCCTCGGCGGAGTGGCTATCGCAGTGGACCCAACGGGTGTCCCAGCGCTTCCAGATCACCGAGACGGATGCCCCCTCCCTCTTTCTGGGGGTCTCCCTGGTCCTCGACCCGCCGGCGCGCACAGTTTTTCTGCACCAAGGCCCGTATCTGGAGGCCCTCGCTGAGCGCTTTGGGGTCTCCCCACGGGCGGTGAAGACGCCCGTCGTCCCCAACACCCCCCGTGGTGAGGGGGGGCTTCTCAACGCGGACGACACTCGCGTCTACCAAGCGATCACCGGGGCACTCCTGTATGCGATGGGATGCACTCGGCCTGACCTGGCATTCGCAGTCAACCTGCTGACTCAGAATATGAAAAACCCTACTGTAAGCGACCTTGGGCTGGCACGCCGGGTGCTTCAGTACGCGGTACACACCAAGGACCTGGGTCTGTCCTACTCGGGGCAGGGGGGGCTGGTGGCCTACTCGGATGCCGACTGGGCAAACGATCCTGTGGACCGCAAGTCAATCACTGGCAACGTGGTCATGTACCGCGGTGCTGCGGTGGAGTGGACCAGTCGCAAGCAGCCCACTCCAGCCCTGTCCACCTGTGAGGCCGAGTACATGGCCCTGTGCGGTGTCACGCAGCAGGTGGTCCCCTTCTCACCATCACCAAGGAGTTGGGTGACCCGGCCTCAGGGCCAATTCAGGTGTTTTGCGACAACACTGGTGCTGTGGCTCTGTCACGAGACCCTGTTCACCCTCGGCGTACCAAGCACATCGACGTCAAGTACCACTACATTCGCGCGAAGGTCGCGGATGGCACCGTTCAGGTGTCTCACCTTCCTGGGGCAGCGATGATCGCCGACATGCTCACCAAGGCACTACCTGAGCCACGTTTTGTGGAGCTCAGACACAAGTTGTTGGGTATTTGAGTTACTGGCAATTAGTGATGAGACAACATAAGGACACACTTGCTAGCCTGTGACACTGGTCCCATACTACAGTTCTTTTAGTGAACATTTGTTCTGGCTTGCTTGAGTTTGTTTTCCGGCCTGTGTGCCGAGTAAGGGGGGTGTCAGAAGTATCGACACACCTGCCTGAAACTAGTACTTATAGTTTAGTGCTAGCTCTGGACTACATGAACGGGCATGTGCCGCATGTTTAAGTTCTGTTCCATAAGTGACCCAGTCATTCTGTGACTGACCTTGAACTTTGGTTGTGAATGGTTGGCTTGAGATCACGTTATGATTGTAACTGCCACACAGTCAGAAAAGAACCGGTTTGGTGTGGCCACGTTGTAGGTAGATCATAACTGCTACCCAGTAGCTGAGCCTGGAATTGTTTAAAAGGCGAAGCTACGCACCTTGTTTGCCCTCTCAGTACCTCACACCTCACACACTCCTGTGGTGGAACTAGCAGCCGGCCAGCTGCCGACTGAGACTTATTTTTATCTGAGTGAAATAAAGTAAAACTTTGTGGCAAACATTGTTTTCTCACTCCTAACAAAATCCGCTCTCTGGCCCAGCGCGGCGCGTCCGGACAAGTGCGGGTACCTCGGTGTCACCCGCACCTGCGGCATCCCGCACTTGTGTCACCTTTCGGATGTTGCTGCAAATAGTGGCTTCCCATTAATGGGGGTCTTAACCTAATGATATACGAAGGCAAAATGAAAAAAGTTAAAACGTTAGCCGCCGACAATCTGGAGCGTCCGATGATGGATCCAACGGCCGCGATCCTTCCTATTGGTTAATAAAAATACCCATTTACCCGGAAAATTTCCGTTTTGGCCGGAAAAAATTCGACGAAACTTTTTCACACTGGGTTTTTCCGGTCCGAAACGGAAAAACGGTTCGTTTCCGTTGATCCACCGTAATACCACTGAATTTTGCCAAATCAGGTGGAATTCAGTGGTATTGGTGGTAGACCCATTTGGACCCCCAAATGGGTCTACCACCCAATAATAGACCCCTTCTGAAGACCGCCAACCCCGACTAATTACCCCGACTAAATTCCTGGCGCGGCGCGTTTTGGGGAAATTAGTCGGACCACGACTTGGAGCCAGCCTTTCCACGGGTTTTTGGAAATCACACCCGGTGTTGGCAACACCCGATGACAGATGACAATGACGAGAGGCTACGGTACGCGTCGATAAATACGGGGAACGCTTGCGAAAGTAACGGTGTGGGCCGATAAATACGGGTAACGCTTGCAGACGCGGCGGCATAAGCCGGAAGCGTTGTGATCAGGGACGAAACGAACGAAAAGCGCAGCCTACTGGCTCATACTTGCGAAAACCGTTTGTGGGTCAAGATGGCGGCCTGTGGGCCATACCATGCCAAGGCGGCCGCGTAAAGTGTTTATGAACGATGATTTTGAACGTGGCGTAAAAACGACTTCCTGGCCACCACGCCGTTGCACCCGGTTCTCGGTAGAGCTTGCCGCATCACAGCACTATCTGGTTGAGCCGTCAGAGACTGCTAACGTGTAAAAGGTTTCCTTTGTTGGAGAATGTTCAAATGTGAAGGAGAAGCTTGATCTGTGCTTGGATTCCTGTGGTCAGGCACAAAAGGAACGTTTGGTTACGACCGGGGAGGACGGCCATGTTTTGGAGTGCACATGCCAATTTCCAGCCTTTGTAGGCCTCCCATGCCGCCATTGTTTAGCCGTTGAGGTGCATCTTCATCAGTGCAAGCAGGTGCCGATTCAATTGGTGTGCGATAGGTGGAAGCAACCCAAGCCGGACACTATTGAGAGCCAGCTACAATTCCAACAGATGGTAACTGTACACCCTGAGAACAGCCGTGATGATGATGTCAACGTGGATGTCGCTCAAGGCTCGGAGCCTACGTATACTGACATTCTCGCTCACATGAAGGCATGGGCTTCTTTGGCGCATGAGGGTCGTTGTGGCTCGGATTTTCTCAGGCATTGTAAGTCATACTGACAGCAGAAGACACTGCCATAAAGTCAGGTCAGTCACAATGCGACATTGCCGGGAGGGGATGGAAGTGCTGCTCGCTTGGTAGAAAACCCTTTAGGTCCTCCACCCCGTGGTCGGGGAAAACAAAGAGCACACCATCCCAACGAGCCACCCACGTCAAAACGCAAGGTCTCTGCAACTCTTGGTGGAAGCGTTGTCGGTGAGGCTACGGGTACTTCGAAGCGGGCCCGGGCCCGATGCGGGTTCGTTGCTTCTCTTGGTCACGGCAACTGCCCTAGCAATGCCGCGTCTGCTCCAAGTGTTGGCAGTGCTTGTTCGCAACCCCAACTCCCATGAGCGAATATGAAACTGCAACCTCGATGCACCTTCACGAGGTCAATGCCCTCATGGATCATTTGGAGGTATTTGCTGGCAATGTTGCTAGCATGGCAGCGCTTGCTTAGTGCAATAGGGAAGGTGCAACTTCTATGCACCACAGGCTGCCTACATCCTTTCCGGCACATCCATCTTCACGTTAACAATCCTAAGTGGGACAACATGTGTATCCTGGCTACATTTCATCTGTGTTTGTTGTAAGTTGGTGCGTTTCCTCGGCCATAAAACTTCGTATCAACATTGAACATCTTCTTGCCGCAGTGTAATATGAGTATCTCAAACATATGTGCCGGGCCATTGTCTTGCTCCCGATCATTTTGCGGTGTTTGGCTTTAAGCACTATAATGGAATGTTGGAGTTGTGGTGTCCATTGTAGTGCTTGTTGGCTGCCTCCATGATCGTGAGATGTGGCCTTGAATCTCATGTGTGTATTTTCTTTCAACGATGGACTTGAGTGCTTGGCTTCTTTGCGTTACTTATACATGTGGCGCCAACTCCTCCCAAATGTACAAGGCCACCCCCAGACATGCAACCATGCCCTTGCTTACACACTTGCAGGTGCGGCGCATGGTGGACGGACCTACGTGGCGCTGCATGCGACATATCTTCTTGCTGCTGCGGCCCGGCTACTATTGCTACACTTATCATCAAGGATGTGGCATATCAGTGGTGCCATCATCATAATGCTTGGCAACGTTTGAAGCTCAATCAGCCATCATGGTGTGGACAGTAGGCCTAGTGGCCCTTGCTTGCGATGGAGCCGTGGTGCCATCACTTCCCCCGGTGGACATCTGTGCTTCCCATCAGTTCCAACGTTCACTACATGTGTTGAGCCACTCATGTTGACGGTGGTTCAAGCATGGTTGAAGCCAGCCTGAAGTGGCTGGTTTGGCATGTGCCGATTTAGTGGCTAGACGAGTAGTGGGCTCTCAACCCACTCGGGTGCAAAAAGCGAATCTTCACTGGTAGTTTGACATGTCAGGCTTTGTTGGTGAAAGCTCGTGTAGGCTGTCCAACTGAGTGGTGGTTTCAATGGCCGCCGCCGCCTCCTCCTCCGGGCCGCCGCCGCCTCCTACGGGCCGCTGCCGCCTACGGGCCACCACCGCCTCCTACGGGCCGCCGCCGCCTCCGGGCCGCCGCCGCCTCCTACGGGCCGCTGCCGCCTCCAAGCCGCCACCGCCTCCTCCGGGCCGCCGCCGCCACCGCCTCCTACGGGCCGCCGCCGCCGCCTCCTCCTTCGGGCCGCCGCTGCCGCCGCCGGCTCCAGGCTGCTGCCCCCGCCGCCTCCTCTGGGCTGCCACCGCCTTAGCCGGGCCGCCGCCGCCACTGGCGTTGGGTAGTGCCATGCATTGTGGTTCCGTGACTCCCCAACGGGAGCACGAGTCTAATTAATTAATTAATTAATTGTGGTACCAACCCAAGGTTGCTGTGGGAGTTCCCTTGAACCCTGAGTGCCCCCCCTCAGGATAAAATTACTGGATGTTCCCTAGCAACCGCCACCATTAGGGAGGACAGTCAATACTTGCTGACCCACATTTGCTTGACATGTCAATATGTCACAACCAAATCTGACTTGTTGTTACATCCTGAGTTTTGTAATAGTTTGGGATTTTATTTGAGGCCTTTTGGACAAGTATTGAGCTAGTTATGAGGTTTCCCACGTGCAGAGATATTTGGAGACCTGGACTTTGTCAACTGACTTGTTTAGACCCTCATTGGTCGTGGCCTGATCCACGTGGGGTTATTAGTTGGTCGGTTCTGCCAAGTCTTAAATGATCCTTTAGGACTCCAGTGCTTATCAAGATTCGGTGATTCCACGTCTGGATTCTGCCAGGCTGGTTTGTGTGCTCTTCTGTTACGTGTCTAGTTAGAGGGACGAAAGAATCTTACCATGTTATGCTGTAACCTGATTGGTCCATTTCAGGCTAACGGTGGAGCATGCTCGACATGCACGTTGATATAAGGACGTATGGGTTGCCATTGCTGGAACGTTTGTTGTGATCTAATCTAACATGGTATAATAAGGTTCGCATTATTCATCCATCCTCAAAGCCTCTTGCTCGTTGACCACTTTCAGTTCCACAGAAGTAGTCAAGGATATTACTTGTCTAACTTACTGAGATAACTAGACACAAATCACACAATTATCAAGGAGACAATTATATTTCTTGTGCACATGATCAACGCATCTCTCGATTTCTGGCCTGCGCATGCGCTGGTTGTCTCCTTGATATTTCTTGATCAACGCATTGCGGTCCAATGTGGTGTGAGCAATTGTTTGTTAAGCCGCGGTATGATTGTGTGCACGAGTTTAATTCATCAACCCCGATGGATTCAATTGACTAGATTAAGTGAAGATATAACGGCAGAGTCTTTGTATCATGGCATGCCTCGTGTTTCGGACGAGATTAGGCAGCGTAGGATAGCATTTGTAGGACACCTTGCCCGCACCAGCCAGGTCGACACCACCCTTGGTCTGGCCGGCCCCCAGCGGCTTGGCCAGCCAGGGCAGCACATTCTGACCTGGCCTGGCCCCGAGGACATTCCCAAAAGGGTTGGGAAACCTGTCACGAACTACGTTCAGATGTTGCTGGACGACCTAGTGGTCCCAGCCCAGTTTGAGCACCGCATCCACTCTCTCTCCCGTCTTTGGACTGCCATGCAGGACAAGACGCGGTGGAAGAAGATTGTCAAGGCACACACGCCCGACCCTGTGGGCAAGCCACCTCCCCCCAAGCGGAGGAGGCGTTTTGATGAGTAGTGTAGTTAGGATTTTCTAGATAGCTTAGAGTTAGGATAGTTCGATCACGCGGCTTCCTCCACGGCCATCCATCATGGAATATGTGCTACATGACCCCCCCACGGAGGCATGTTATAATTTAATTTTAATTTTAATAACGGCAGGCTCGAGCTACCATTAATTAATTAATTAATTAGACTCGTGCTCCCGTACGTTGGGGAGTCACGGAGCATTAACCCCGATGGATGGATGGATGGGTGCAAACATTCCTACCGGTCTAATCTATCTACATTGGCGACATACTACATCTATCTAACAGCATTCTAACTACAACATCTATCTAGGCAGCCGCACGCTGCCCTAGGGGGAGCTATCTGGCGTGCCTCCCGCGGGATTGCACTCGCGGGCGCTTCCCCACTGGGCGAGCTACCATGGTCCGGATTCTCCCGATTTCTGGCCTGCGCTGGTTGTCTCCTTGAGATTGTAACGACTAAAAATGATCATCAACATCATCCATAGTCCGGCAAATATGAAAGATCTTTTACCTGGGTTGCTTTCTTGAGTTGCAGAACTTCAAGTATCCGAGCAACGTTGAGATGGAAATTCCACAGCACGTGATTTAGGGAATCACAACCCCTTGTAGACACAAAGACAAGCTCGTGTATAGACGACCTCTGTGGAACTGAAGGACGTCTATAGCCAAGGGGCTCTTATGAATGGACAACAAAGACAAGCTTTATCATACCACTGATGATGAATCAAAACCAACGTAGCAACAATGGCGACCCCACGTCCTTGATATCGACGTGCTTGTCGAACTTGCTCCAACCTTAGCCTGAAGAGAACCAATCAGAATCATGGAATTCTATCCCAGATCTTCGTATCCATCCTAGTCACACAAAACAGAACAACACCACACACAGCCTGGCAGAATCTTTCCATGAGATCCTAAATCTGTCGTAAGCACTGAAGTCCCAAAGGAGCATTTAACTCGTCGTCTGTCCCAACTCAGTCCTCACAGGAGGACTGAGTTGACAATTTTCAACCGCGTGTAGCGACTAGGTGGGGGGTCCATCCCAAATGTTTTGATGTGGATCTGGGGTGTACTAGATATCATTTTGTTGGCAAAAATACTGCATATGTGAAAACTTGACCCGAACACCTGAAAATTACACGGACGTTGGGCGCCCCTCGCGAATTTGCATTTTTCGGGATAAGAACGAGTGGGAAAAATTCAATCAAATCCTGGTGCATGAAGAAAAAATATAGGCATGTAAACAACATAGTTCTTGAAGCGTGGCAAAAAACTGGGCTCCATTTGGCCACTGCAACTGCCTGAAACAATTAAAAAACTCTCAGTCCTCAGGAGAGGAATGGGGCTTTTGCTAACTTTGCTAGCATGTAAGTGCGGTCATACTACATCACCGTGGCCACCAACCATCCCAATCAACTCATTTCCCTTCAAGCATTACAGGACAACACACTTGCATCATCATACTTCAGGTATATCATGCCTTATCATGTAGTGAGAGCCTATGCATGCATGTAGGGAATGGGCTTGGATACCTACCAACAAAGGGTTATGTTATAAGTGTCAACCACCAATATAATGGGTAGGTTAAGCATATTTCCATTGTTTCAAACAACAATAGATATGGCTATAACTGTTTTGCCTTGCCATGATGTGGCCAACATAGTTGCTGGCACATGATGGCAGTGGTTTGTCACCAAGACTTTTCACTCACCCGTAAAAGCTTGAATGCACCCTTGACGCAGCCCGTGGCCACACAATCATGCAGTATGAACGTAGCAAAAGAATAACTAACATCTATGAAGGTGTTTAAACCTGCACAGCTCCTAAAACCCTGCACAACTACACTGGGTTAAGGCAAATGCCTGCTAACATCATCTGAAAAGGGGGTTTTAGAGAGGGGCAGGCAACGGTCAAGAAAGAGCATCAAGACTTGAACCTGACAACGCCTCGCAAGCTTAAACTCATGTACGAACATCAAGGAACGAAGAGGCAACGATTATCCGGCTTTACCTGGCACGGCTGGCGTTACCTTGGCCCAGGCGGTGCCCGCAAAAGTGGCACTTTGCGGCACATAGACCATGACGTGACAGAATGGTCGAGATCATCAAATCTATACTGTCACTCAATATATTCTAATGCAACTCATGTTAACATGTAGAAAGAAACCTATCAGCCATTGAAATTGCGCCGGAAAGCAAGCGCAGTAATCAATTCCGTCGACCTGCCTTATCGCAGTTTTTTCCAGCAAGAACAGTGCCGACACCGGGTAAATCGCATCCCCGCGAGCTAAAAATTGATTTATATCATCTTTAGGGCATGTTAAATCTATTTACTGAGTTTGGACGGCTAACTCGTCCGCAAACGTAAACTGCATGCATGGGCGCGAGCCGCCATGGCTAGGTCGTGCATTTCCGGAACTCGCGTTTCACGTGGAAAAGTACCCTTACCACCTGTACTTTGACCGTACAGTTAGCCGCGCATACCAAATCCAAAAAAATCCCAAAAATATGTCCAAGAAAGATCTTTTCACGTAGTATTTGAATAAATTTTGAGAGAATTTTTTTGTCAAACATTCTGACCGGGGCGAATTTTCTACGAAACCCAAAAACTCGGTCCTCTAGAGAGGACTGAGTTCAACTCAGTCCTCCGTAGAGGACCAGGGACAGACGACGAGTTAAGACTCAATAGTACCAACCAACAAAGTGAACAAACTACAACCCCACGTGGATCAGGCCACGACCAATGAGGGCTCCTATCAATAGTACCAACCAACAACTACAACCCCACGTGGATCAGGCCACGACCAATGAGGGTTCCTATCAGTTGGTTGACAAAGTATCAGCTCCAAGTACCGTCGCCTTAGAAACCTCCTAAGTCCTAACTTTCTCAATACTGATCCAAAAGTCCTCGAATAAAAGCCAAACATTCACAAAACAAAGGATGTAACAACAAAGTCATTTTTGCTTGTTACATATCTCCCCCTCAAAACTGGACCTCCCAGGTCCAATAGCCAACTCTTGAAGGCAGAGGAACATTGAACAGAAATCCACCATCTCTTGGGAAAAGCAGATGGGTTTTTACATCCCTGGAAACAGGGCCTCCTATCTCATAAACATCTAGTCACAGGTCTCTACAGCAGACAAGTCACTACCTTATCTACTATAAATCCAGATAAACACATCTCATAATAAAAGGTCTTCCATTCAGCATCCTGGAACCTGGAACTCTGGACTGGAACATCAGAACTGGACTGGAGCTCCCCCATCATCCATCCTGGAATCCCCCCCTCACACCACAATCCAAAGCACCTTCCATGCTCTTCCACCATCCTTCCACACCATCTTCCTTCTCAGCTCTGTTCTTCACAGGCTATACCAATCCCCATTCACACCATCCTTGCCCTTGGTCCCAAACAAGGGAAACTGCTCCACCATGTGAGCCAATTCTGGCCAGTTCCTGCTGACCTGCAGCACCATGCACGTCTCAGCAGCCCCTGCTGCCATCTGGGCAATATAACGCAGGCATGTCCCTGGGTAGGAGAGAAGCACCACAGACTGGCTCTCAGGATCCATCACCCAAGTAGAGGACGTCTAGCTTGTGCCTACTCACCCATGACCTGTACGCCCACCAGAACTGGAGAAAGGTCTTGACCATGCACTGACCACTTAGCACCTATCAAAGGCACCAACACCCTCAATGGGGTCAGACGAACCTTGAGCTCCATGGTGTACTTAGGCAACCCTGGGCTGCAGAAAAGGTTGGATGTCTCCAAAGGGAAGCACCCCTTGACCGAGCTGGAGGAAGAAGGAGCCAAGTCAAAGTCTCCCTGCTGAACTGAAAACTCCAACAACTCCATGTAGGAGGCCTCACCCATGCTCACTGGCTTGAACTGCATGAAGGCCCCCTTCAAGGCCTCGGGCAAGGTGATCAACATATCCTGCCCGTCTGCAGGTCTCATGTCAATCTCAGGTCCTGGGGTCAAGGCAAACATCCTGTGCAACAGGTGGGCCACAAAAGGAGAGCCAATCTCGTACAAGCTGGTGTGCAACTGAGACAAGACCTCCTCCACATAACCCTCAGGGCTCACTTCCCCCTCCTCCCTGTTAAGGGCAGCCAACGCCTTGGCCAACGTCTCACAATGCTCACAAGGTCCCGTGCACTTCCTGTGATCCACATAGGCCACCACATTCTTGACAGGTACCACATGACGAGGAATCTGAATGATGGGAGTGCTGCTGGAGCTGAGAGCTATGTTAACACCACTCCCCAGCTGGGGCTGGGACAAGGACAACCCCTGAAGAAGCTCCTGTAGCTTATCCTGCTTGGAGATCACTGAATGCAAGAGCTTGTTAATGGTATCCATCTGCTGACCCCTCCTAAGGTCACGCCTGACAATAGTGTCAAACAGGGATTCCACATAACTCATGGGGTTGGAGGCCTCTGGATGCATACCCGTGACCCCTTCCTCCGTGGTGGCTCCCAGGCCCAAGTTGGTGAACGGGGACTCCTCCTCCATCTGGGACCACACAGCATGCACGAAGAAACCATTCGTTAGTCCTGAGATATAGGAAGGGGAGCAGTGGTTTTCACCAACTCAGTATATACCAAGAAGGAAGAGTGAGCCCCTTCTGTTGGCAATACTCCTGGACCACCTCATGGCAGTGAGTCAAGTCAGACAGCCACAGCCATGTGGCAGTAGACTCTAACTCTCCTTTCCAGTGCACTTTAAACTGAAGCTGCTTGGTCCTACCCTTTCCTTTGACTCTGTGGGCCAACAGCTGCTCCACTTCATATATCCTCTCCCCCTCAGTATCCAGCTCAAATGGTAAGGGAGCAGAAAGGCGTCCCTGCAAAGTGTTGCGTTTATAAAACTTGAGCTGGGCCAGGTGAAACACATTAGTCTTAAGCCTCCAGTGGGAAGGCACCTGGACTTGAACTACAGTCCCATAGTGGAAGGTGTCCAGTACAGGGAAAGGTCCCAACCACAAGGGTTGCAGTTTCCTGCATTGCTCCTTTTCAGGTAGCACACGGTTAGTTAGCCTCCAAAAGCACCAGATCACCAGGGGCCACAAAGGTGTGTGTAGCCAGCATCTGTTGCCAAGCATTGTTCAAATACTTGTCCTGTGCATGCAACATCTGAGCAGCAACCATACTGTGAGCTTCCTGGAAGGATGCTATCAGCTGGTGGACGGAGGTTAAGCGTCTTCTGAAGGGGCCTTCAGCATCCCTGTCAGGTAACTCCAGGTCAAATGGGGTCAAGGGGCACTGGCCATGGCAAATGACAAAGGGAGACATTTGGTGAGGAGCCAGGGGTGAGTTGTTGATGGCAAACTCTATGAAGGGAACTTTCCTGTCCCATTCCTTGTTATCATGGGTACAGTAGTAGTGCTTCTGGCATTCCCGTAGTACAATACGGTTCAGCCTCTCCACAGCCCCCGTGCTGGCACACCTATATGCTACTCCAAAGGCCAACTTAGTGTCCAGGATGTCAAAGAAGGACTTCCAGAACCCAGACATCCACAAGGGATCCTGGTCAGTGATGATTACACGTGGCATGCCATGCAGTCTGTACACCTCCTTCATGAATTACAACTCCACACACTGGGCAGCTGTGAGATGGGCATTGCAGGGGATGAGATGGCACATTCTAGACAGCCTGTCCATCACCACCAGTATCCTGTCATTGCCAGCATCAGAAACAGGCAAGCCACAAATGAAGTCCATGGTCACACTGATCCAGGGTCGGAGGGGAATAGGCATTGCCATAGGAAAGATAGGCACAGCCTGAGTCCTAACCTTATTCCTTTGGCATGAGTCACAGGAAGCCACATAGGCTTTGATATCACGAAACATGCCAGGCCACCAAAACCTCTCTTGTACTTCATGGAGAAGCTTGGCATACCCAGGATGACACGCAGTCACGTCGTCATGGAAGCAATGCAACACAGTGGGAATGGCCATTTCTGGCACATAGACCTTCCTGGTCACTACATGATCTGCATCCTGGGTGTGGACATAAAGGACTCCCTCCCAGTACTCCACAGGCCTGTTACCAAAGCTTCCTTCCTGAATGGCCTTAGTAGCCAGGTCCTCAGTTTTAGTGAAGGCCTTGATCACGTCCAGCAGGGCAATACTCATAGGGTTAGGCAGGACTAGCTGTTTGCCAGGTCCTAGGGGCTGCAGCTGCAGCACCTCACCCTCCTGCAGGTGACTAGTGACTAGATGCTTGGATGACAGAACATCAGCCACAGGTGTACGTGACTTCCCCTTGATCTCAGCTGCCAATTCTCTAGATTTGGACAGCATCCCTGGCTCCAGTATCCACTTCCTGGGCCGTCCCTTCCCCCTCCTAGGATTCTCTGTGCTTGATTGTGTTGTGGGAGTGGACTGGCTATCAACAGGACCCTCCCTAAGACTGCCCTGCAGTGACTGATCCCCCACCTGGACGCCTGTCGACCCTGGGACAGAGCCCTGGTCAATGAGCATCTCGTGACTAAAGCTAGCCTCTACAGGGGGTGGACTCAGCGTGGAGGTTTGTTGGCTAGCTGCCTGTGCCCTTGTGACAGCACCACACTCAACCACAGAAACCATGGCAGCACAAATATCCAGATCCTCGTGAAATGCTCCCATCAGATCCCTTCTCCTAGAGAGGGCGTCTGGCACCACATTCTGTGAGCCTGGGACATATTGCACAGAGAAAGGATAGAATCCCCCTAGGTACTCCATCCATCCAGCCATTCTCTTACTCATCCTGCTCTGTTCCAGCACATGCACCAAGGGCCTGTGGTCAGTCATCAGTGTGATAGACTCTTGCCCTAGCCCATCTGTAGCACTACTAGCCACAGAAAACTGAGCTCCCTTCAACAGATGCTCCCACTTGTGACATGCTACCACTATAAGCCCAGCAACTCCTGCTCGTGTACAGGGTAGTTGCGTTCAGCTGAGCTCATGGTTTTAGACATGTACTCCACTGGCTGTGGTCCATAACCATGGTCTTGCATCAGCACAGCACCTATGGCGCCTTGAGAGGCATCTGACCTAACCTGATAAGGTAGATCTGGATTAGGACCCACTAGCACAGGGGTGGATGTGAGCTTCTGCTTCAACAGGTCAAAGGCCTGCTGCCGGCACCTATCTGTCCACTCAAACTGAACATCCTTCTTGATTAACTCAAGCAAGGGGGTGGAGATGGCAGCCATGTCAGGGATAAAACGCCTGTACCACCCCACCATGCCCAGGAAGGACTTGACATCATGTGCAGACTGCAACACAGGCCACTCAAGGATGGCAGCAATCTTAGCATTGTCAGGTGTCATACCCAAGGAACTCAACTTGTACCCTAGGAAACCCACTTCATGCCCCCACTCCACCTTAGTGTTACGTCGCGTAACAATTCGTGTAGTTACGGACGTAAATTAGGTCTTTTGCCTCGGTTGTCCCTAGGTTTACGTTTAGGCTCCTACCGGGATATTATTGTCTTCGTAACAGTACTGTGGTACATTGGGTGCCGTTGGGCGCCGCGCCGCGTACTTTACTAGTGGTCCTGATCCTGTGGTAGAATGTAGTGGACCAGCGTGCATCAGTAGATGTAGTGGACCAGCGTGCATCTGTAGGCGAGGGCCATGTCGGCCCGAGCGTGTTGGACCGTTGGTGACCATTTATGCGCGTTCTACCCCTTGTGTGTGCACTCGGCGTGTGTTAAGTGAATTGACACATTTAGGCTTGGGTCACGGCAGTGTAGTTGTGTTTCCTTCCTCTATTCCTGGAGTAAACGGGTTTTGATAAATGGTTGTATGGCGTATTATAGTAACACTTACGTTAATGCATTGAGATCAGCTCCGTCACGTTCGTCTTTCGCCAGAGGGTTAAGTAGAGGAGGCCTGACCAGTTTAGGTAGTATCAGGCCCATTAGAGGTAGAGGTGGAGGTAGATATCCGCGGCGTAACAATGGTTCCGGAGGAACTTCAGTAGGTAGTGAACGAGACGACTATCCCTTGCCACATACACCTTTTCAAGACCCCTTCCGCGTCCAGGAACAAGAAGTCGACACTTCCTTGATAGGTAATGGGCGGGTCGCCTTCAAGCTAGGAGCGTCGTGCTGCCCGTTTCGGGACACGCTTTACCTAGAAGCTAGACCTGCTCACAGCGGATAAATCCTTTCGTAGTTAGCCTGTCCTTCGCCTTGTTTTCCTGCTTACGGTTGTTTCCTGCCTTAGATAGGGGAGTATTACTGTTCGGAGACGATTAGCGTCGCAGTACCTACACCTTTTTCCTTGTGCTGCTGCTTTATTAGACGGCCGCACCCGCAGAGTTACGGGGCGCTGTGTTAGGACGAGCGCTGGGATATCCGGCCGCTGACTTAGGACGAGAGCTGGAAACTCCCGCCCTCCTTCTTCTTTCGGTGATCCAGATCGTCAAGCTAAGTCGCCTACCCCTACCTCGTCTAGCTTGACATCACAAGACACGCCAGGTGAGTTATCATGAGTCAACGTCGTGTTTTTACTGCGCCTTCCCATTCATCTAGTGATAATAGTTTAGCTAAGTATTACGTAGTTATTACCCCTCAATGGTCAGCCATTTTCCTCTCTTGGTCAGATGCTAGGAAGATAGTGCAAAACCGTACATATAATGTAATTAGGTATAAGAAATTTGTTACCTTCGAGGAAGCTCAACAATTCCTTATAGACCATAGCGTATCAGATCTAGGCCTACACGTACGTTCTACTCCTCATGGTCGCCCTCCTGTAGAAGCTCTAGATTTTGCTACCCCTCCTTCGTCTCCCCCTAAGAGGGCTGCATCCTCATCTAGCTTAGATACTCCTCTCACCTTGGAATTCGGTTCCCTATCCATTACTGTTGTTAAAAAGGACTGATTTAAATTGTTCCTTTCTTTTAAGCCATTAAAATCTTTTCCTTTTCTTTCCTTGCCTTATATTAGGCCTTGTCCTTTATCCTTGTTGCTTTCAGTTAGATTTTTGATCATTTACTTAAACAAAAATGGATCCAGTGGGTGGTAACTGTCGCCTATACCTACCAATACTCCTACTATGAATAATAATAATAATAATAATAATAACAACCATAACAACAATCGGGTAACCGACGGGACTCACTTGAAACGGTACACCATCTCACTCCTCAAGGTAATCTTCGTGCCTCACCTCCTTCTCCTCTTGCTGATGGTCGCCGTCGTCCCTCACTTACCCCTCCTACCTATGAACAACGTCAACGTATGCAAGTCAGATTTAGTGATGACCCTTCCCTTACCCTGAACCAGGCCCCTGCCCCTCCTGCAACCTTGGCTCAACCCTCCAGCAGGTCCTCACTAACTAACAATGTTTTTAGGCCTCCTTCCCACCCTGTTCCTTCCATGCCTGCTCTTAACACGGGTCGTGCCTCTGCCCCTGTCGGTCCTTCTGGGCGCCCTAGTGCAGTTCCCTTTTACCCACCTGCTTCCTGGTCCTACCCTGAGACGGCCTATGAGGCAGCCCAGGTCCCTACCCGTGTGGCTGATTTAGAAGTTAATAGTGATTTCAGTACCATGCCCTTAGATGACAGAAATTATGATCATTTTGCCTATTCCTCTCTTCGTGAGCAATATACTGTCCCCTTCTCTTATGGGCACCAGCCTGAAACGGTGGCCCCGTCTAGACCCCTACCCAAGACTTTTCCTCTTCCTTCCTTCTATCCCGCTTATGTAGCAGTGGAAGATAGTGGCCCTATGGGAAAAACTGACTCTTCTAATCCCCCTAAGCCCCCTGCTCTTCCCCTCTTTGCTAACCTTCCCAAGCTGGATGTCAAGTCTACCCCTCAACAGTTTTTCACCTTTATTATGTTGCTTACACAGAACACGGAGTCGTGGCAGAATCATAATAGATGGCGTCTTTCTGATGCTGTATTAGTTCCTCACTATCTCACAACCTGTATTACTCCTGAGCTTGCTAACCTCATTCAGTGTGAGTCTTTGGCCTCTCATGCCTACCCTAACTCTGTAGCAGAATTGTTTAAGCGTTTAGAGAACCATTTAGTCCCTCCTGATTCAGATTGGCAGGATAGATTAGCCTTTGGTACCTTGCAGCAGGGTACTAAATCATTTAAGGAGTATATGAAAGAGTTTGATGCTCAGATGGTACGAATTAGGGATTTGTCGGGTGCAGAAGTACGTGCTCGCTTCCTCCAAGGCCTCAGTAGACCCTTATTACGTGAAGTCAAGCGCCAGTTCTCTGCCTACCGTTTTACTGATCTGCCCCTCAAGCATGTGCGCCAGCATCTCTTGCGTGTAGCAGATTTCTTCACCACCCTTCTCTTCCTACCCGTTCCCGTATTAATAATATTATCCTTACCCCTGAGGAGGAGAACTCCTATGTAGAAGAATTAGATATCTGTGTTACTGACCTTTCAGCCCTTGATGTCTCTCATATCACATGCTATCATTGTAAGGAAGTAGGTCATCTTAAACGTGAGTGCCCCAAGTTCCTTTCGGGTGCTCCCCCTCATCCCGACGCTCGCCCTCCTCGTACCCCTCAGCGTGCTCCTATTCGTCCTACTTCAGGACGCATCCTTCAGCTACCCCTAGTAGGCTGAATGCTGTGCAGACAGGATCCCCAGGGTTCCCCTATGATAATCAGGCTCCCGCACCCTCTTCGCTCCCTCGTGACCCTCCAGCAGTGGCTTTTTCGCCAGGGTCTTCTTCGGGGTTAGTTCCTATGGATTTGGGGGGGGAGGGGGAACAGTAGGCCTGTCAGCCGGGGGTAACCTGGACAGGTCCTTAGATAGTACCCCAGATAAAATTTTTGCCTGCCTGTTTTTATAACCTCTGTAGGAGCTGAATCTTCCCTACCACTACGTGTGCGTCCTCTTATGTTCTTGAATGGTGGTTTAACCGTCCCTCACACTGTTGTAGACCCCTTCTTGCATGCTGATGAACTCTTGAATGTCTCTGTGTTGGTAGATAGCGGTGCGGCTAGCTCCTTTGTGAGCGAGGCCCTAGTTAGACGTTTAGGACTAGTCCCTACCCCTCACACCAAACCCGTTACTGTTCATTATGCTGATGGTCGCACCAGTCATTCCCCGGGTACGGTGTCCCTTCCCATGGTTATACAAGGACGTACTGTCAACCTGACGGCCACTATAGGCCCTATCACTACCGCTGATGTATTACTAGGATTAGATTGGCACCAGGATAATAAGATTACTATTAATTATGATACCATGGTCATTTGGTTTCCAGATAGCTCTTACTGGGTACCTGAACGTCATTATAGATTGGAAAATTTATCCTTGGTAGATATTACTCCTCCTACACCTGTTGATCCTCCTGTAAGACCTATACCTGAAGTATTAATGTCAAATGACGAATTACGTTCTGAATTAAAGCAAAATGGATACCTATTATGTATGTTCCTTCAGTTAGAAGTACAAGAGATACCTATCACTAATAATAGTGTGGATATAGATGTAAATACAGTGGATACAATAGGAGTAGGATTTACTGAAAATGAAATAGTAAGATACATGGCTGTGATAGATTCCTCAAAAGTATTTGAAGAAAAGACTCCTTCTTATCCTCCTCCTCGTTCTGTTTTACACCGTGTAGTTATCAAGGACGGTGCAGTTCCTACGCACTCTCCGATGTATAGAATGGGCCCTACCGAGTTAAAGGAACTAAAACAGATTTTAGTGTCATTATTAGAAGCAGGATTGATAGAGCCTAGTAACTCCCCCTACTCAGCTGGTGTCCTGTTAGTTCCTAAGCCAAATGGCAAGTTTCGCCTAGTTACTGATTATAGGAAGTTGAATGATATTACTGTGAAATCTAAATACCCTCTACCTCGTATTGATGATATATTTAATAAGGTTAAAGGTTCCACTTGTTTCACAGTACTGGATTGTGCGGATGGTTTTTGGCAGTTGCGGATAGCTCCTGAGGATTGCCATAAAACCGCCTTTGCTACCCCTTTTGGTCATTACCAGTTTAGAGTAGCGGCTATGGGACTCTGTAACTCGCCTGCCTCTTTTCAAATGTTAATGAATGAAGTGCTTAGACCTGTTATGGGAAATTCTCATCTTCCTCAGGTGTCCTCTGATCTAAAGGATCCCTCCTTCTCCTCTGTTTCTTTATCTGAGCATGACCGTTCTTGTGCTCAAGCTTACTTAGATGATATTCTTATTTACTCTCCTGATTTTGAAACGCACCTACGTGATTTAAAGAAAGTATTAGAAATAATGGCTGAAAATTCTTTGTGGGCGCGCCGTGCTAAAGTGCGTTCGGGTAGGAGTGTCCCATTTTTAGGGCACGTTCTGTCAGATGCCGGGGTCGCTACCGACCCGGATAAAACTAAGTCAATTCAGGAATGGCCTACTCCTACCGACGTTAAAGGTGTACGTAGTTTCCTAGGAATTGCTTCTTACTATAGGCGTTTTATCCCGCGTTTCGCCACTATAGCAGCCCCTATTAATCATTTATTAAAGAAGGATATCCCCTTTGTTTGGAGTAGTGAGTGTCAGTCTGCTTTTCAGTGCCTAAAATCCCTACTCCTTTCCCCTCCTGTACTCATCCTACCGGATACTACTAAACCCTTTGTTGTGGCTACAGATGCTAGTAAAGTAGCTATAGGTGGTGTCCTTCTCCAGGATCAGGGTCAGGGCTTACAGCCAATTGAGTATATCTCTAGGACAATGCTCCCTGCGGAGCGTAACTATCCCGTCCACCAGCAGGAACTCTTAGCTGTGGTGTATTGTTGCCACGCGTGGCAGCACTTCCTTAAAGGTGCTCAATTTGATGTCTGCCTGAATGAACCCTGTGAGCTAGATCCTTATAGGTTAGTTATCCAAACGGATCATCGTCCCCTTACCCATCTTCTCTCCCAACCCAACCTTACCCCTCGGCAAGCGCGCTGGATGGAATTTTTAGCACAGTTTTCCCCTTTTAAACTTCAGTATGTCAAGGGTGTAGATAACATAGTACCAGATGCACTCTCTCGTCGTGCAGACTATTCCTTCTTCGAGGACCTTGATGTTCTCAATACTACTCTAGTTCCTACTACTATGGGTGTAACCCCTTATGGTGAACTACCTGATGATGATTCCTATGCCTACCTCTTTCATACAGCTGTTCGCATGCCTGATCTCCTTTCTCACGTAGGACTCTCTCTCCCGTGTGAGGCCCTTCCTGTGGCCTCGGTGGGGGGGAGGGGAAAAATAAAATTTCTATACCGCTTAGCCATATAGCGACTAGGTCAGGAAAGTCTTATGAAAACGTAGTCCCCTAGGACCTCCCCTTCTCTTCGGCAAGGCGGTAGGAGATCTCTTTAAACCTGTTCTGGATACTTCTGTAGCGATGCCTACCTCTGATCTTGAACGCCTTATTAGTAGATTTACGGCCACTGAGCCGGAAGCATTAGCTGCCATTGCTGCACATCCCCAACAATTAGGCAAGCACCCTTGTAAATTTGTAGGTGGGTTTTTATATGTGCAGATAGCAGATTCTCCCCCTCAATGGCGCCTGTATGTCCCTCCTATCTGTCGCTCCTCCTTGCTCTTTGAGTTGCATGACTTAGCTGCTCACCAGGGTGGTAAACGGGTACGGGACCTAGTAGCCCGCTCTTATTACTGGCCTTCCCTTTATAAGGATGTGGATGAGTATGTTAGAACTTGTCAATCTTGCCAGGAAATGAAACCCAATAATGTAGGACAGATAGCAGAACCTAGGACCTTGCCTGACCCTATCATGCCTTGGGATTCTATCATGATGGATTTTGTAGGACCTTTTAGAAAGAATGATAGGGGCAATGCCCAAATCCTTGTGTTCATAGATCGTTTTACTCGTATGTGCCATCTTGTGCCGTGTCCTTTAGAACTCACCGCACGTGATTGCGCACGCCTATACCTCAATAATGTATATAGATATCATGGATTGAGTAGGCAGTTTATTAGTGATAAGGATAAATTATTTACCTCAGATTTTTGGCAGCAGTTTTTCGCTGCCATCGGTACCAAGGTTACCTACGGTACTGCCTACCACTCCTCCTCCTCTCATTTAGTAGAGCGTCTTAATAGAGTAGTAGAAGAAGCGCTTAGGCACTATGTTAATGGCTCGGGTAGTGATTGGGAGGATTATTTATGTTTGGTAGAGTTCTCCCTCAACAATTGTCCCCAAGCTGCGCATGGATATACGCCCTTCTTCTTAGATACTGGAGACAGCCCCTTACCCCTACCTCTCTCTTAGCTAGTCCTCTACGGGACAAGGATGATGTGTCCCGAGATACTGTAGAAGGTGTACAGTCCTTACTAGATAGAATGAAAACTGCTCATGACCACGCGATCTCAGGGTATCAAAAAGCTCAGGCTAAGTACCTTGCTAGGTTGCGTGCCTCCTTAGATAGACGAGCACCTGAGATAGAAGTAGGAGATCTAGTATTAGTAGAAGGCCCCCGTGTTGGCCGTTTTGCTCATAAGTTTGAAGCAGAACTGAAGGTCAAACTTAGGCCTGCCTTCTTAGGACCCTTCCATGTGTTGTCTAGGGTAGGAAATTTCTTGTATAAAGTCGATATCCCTACCTCTTGGCAAACGCATTCAAACACCTTCCATAGGAGCCAGCTTAAACTGTACCACCCTAGTACGTTCGCTGGCAGGGAGTTAGCGCCTGCCCCTTTAGAGCATAATCCTGACACTGGGGAAGTAGAAGACGAAGTAGAAAGCATCGTGGCCCATCGAGATATCAAAAAGGGCCGCGGTACCCAGCGTCAGTATAAAGTGAAGTGGATGTATGCTCGTAGTGAAGTAGATAAGGTTTGGTATACGGAGAGTGAGCTAGATGGGTGTAGTCGCCTGCTGCAGGAATATAAAACCCTGCACAAGCTCTAGTCGTAGGCCTTCTCCTCTCTTATGTTATGTCTGCTGTCGACGGGTGGTTGGTTGTCCCCTCCCCTCCGCAGCCGTCATGACAGAGCCTACCCCTCCGGCTGAGAGCCCGCTGCCGTCCCTGCCCCTACCGGACCCTGAGCTGTATTTCGAGGCCCTTCCGGGCCGCTGGGTGTCGCGATCATGTTACCGGGGTGGCGTTGTGCAGCCGGCCCTTCAGGCCCAACATGCGAGCTTAGTCAGGGCGGCCCTCTTCGGGGTCACGTGGTATGGTCCTTCCCCTAATGAGCCGCACCAGCTTGTCCTGCACGGGTTCGACGATGCCGGACACTGTTTGTTGGGGTGTGGTTCTCGCTGTCCCGCCTTGGAACAGATAGATGCGGTTCTCCGGTGCTGCCGTGTGTTCTCCTACCTCTCTACCCCTGTGGGCCGTACCTGCCTACGGGAGGTGTTTCCTTGGCTTCCGGCTGAGGGTGATGCTGAGGTAGATGAGAACCCCTGCGACCTTTTACGGGCCGTAGAATTCATGGAGATAGCTGATCAGGCGGCGGGACTAGCGGTTGATGGTCCTGCCCCTTCGGGCGCCCCAGCCGAGGTACATTATACTCCAGATTATTCTGCCTCGAGCGCTGCGTCCGCCTCCTCGGCGTCTGTTCCTCCCTCTCCGGTCCCGTCGTCCCCTCGGTCGACCCGGGGTGTTGCAGTGGAGCCTACCCCTTCGGGTTTGCCTGATCCTCTTTCGGCGACGGTCTCGGCTATGCAGGCTCAGATCCAGTCCCTGACCACGGCGTTTGGGGCCTTCCTGGCGGCCCAGGCGCAGGTCCCGGCTACGCCAGCTGGATCCGCGCCTCCTACCCCTTCTGTTGCCCCGGCGACTACGGCTTCGCCCGCGCCCCCGCTGGCGCCCGCGGTCGCTGTGGTTCCGGCGGCTGCTGCGACTCCTGCTGCCTCTGCGCCTGTGACCGCTGTACCTGCGCCTACGCGCGAGTCCCCTGCCCCTGTGACCGCGCCCGCTGTCGCTGCTTCCGAGCCTCCACCAGCTCAGTCGCAGCCGTCGCGGGGCTTCTTTGGCGACACTAGCGGACTGCCCAGGCTTTGGGAGGGTGGTCCCCCGCAGAGGATCCCGGTTCCTGACTGGAGCCTGGATGGTAGTCAATCTTATGCAGGACTGCCTGTCCCTACGGGCCCCATTTTTAACATGTGGCCTGAGGGTGCACCGGCCACCGAGACCGGCGCGCCAGCTTCGGTGGCGGGTCCGTCACGGCCCCCTCTGGCTTCGGGTCCGGCGCGACCGTCTGCTGTACCAGTGTCACCTGCGTCGGTGTCGGCTCCTGCCCCTGCTTCGGCCTCTCTGTCCTTGGCTGCGGTTGTTCGGTCCACCGGCCAGGATCCTCGCGCTACCCGCGCTTCCGACTCCCTCCGGGAGTTGTCCCAGGGTGATCGGGACAGGGCTCCTTCTGTGGTGCATGCGACGCCGGAGTCGCGCGACACGCCCGTGCCTGGATGTGGTATGTCCGCACTCGCCTGCCGCCAGTGTGACCTGCCGCGCGCCTCCGCCGAGCTTGCCATCTCGCCCATGTCCTACGGGTTTTCCCAGGTGTGTCGGGCGCCTCGGGATCGTGGCCTACCCATTGAGACTGATCGGCCTCCTTTCGACATGGTTATTTTAGCTGATCCTGTGTTCCAGGGTGAGATCCTGGTTCGGCGCGTTCTGTATCGCTGGGCTAGGCGCCACAACGACTTGGACACCTACGGTGGGTTCCAGTGGGCTTACCCTCCGCCTCTGGGCATTATGGCTTCGGATGCCCTTACGGTAGAGTTTCCTGCGGTGCCGGGTGTTACGTACACCACGGTCCTCCAGCCCATCCTCGAGTGGGATGCCCGGCGTCCGGCGCCCCTCCCGGGCCAGGGTCTAGACTCCCGCGGTCACCCTCCTCCTCGGGCCAGCGACTACCTAGAGACATTCGGGTCGCGCCAGTGTACGCGTCGGTGGCGTTCCCGTGAGATTCGGCACATCCGGTTGTGGCCGTCCAACGTGGAGCCCCTGGTAGATCTGTTTTTCCCGACGGGTATGCGCCCTCGGATCCGGTATCATCGCCTGCTCCTTCGGGCTCTCTGCCTGATCGCGGTAGAGCCTTTCCTACGCCTCTTTGCCTGCGGTTTCCTGGACTGGGCCCGGGCCAGGTCGTTCTTACTCAGCATAGGTATTACTGGGCCTTTCTGGGCCTTTTTCCTGACGGCGTGTGGGCCGATGTTTTCCTCACCGTAGATAGGCATGACAATGTTGAGGATGTGGCCCATTACCAGGCCTACCTGGATGTCCTGCTGGCCTCCCGTGGTACCTACCAGACGGATGGCCATTAGATAGAGGGCCTTAGGCCCGACCTGAGGGTGTTGTCCCTCCGGTATGTAGAGTCGCCCTCATATTCTGGCCAGTTGGTTGGCTGTTCTTGGTCCTTGGCGCTGATGTGTTTACTCTGTGTGTCCTGCCCAGTGCCGTCCCCCCCGGCCAGGACTCCGTTCCAGGCAGTTAGGGGAACCTACCACCAGGCTTGGTGCTGGCTAACCCTACACCACCCGGCGTGGTGGTGGAGACCGTGTGAACTATTGGTGCTTTGTATCTGGATGGTCTATCGATTGTGTTGGTGTGTTGGGTGCATTAGGTTTTTCCTACCCCTTCGTTTCCTCCCTGTGCGTAGGGAGAGGGCTCCCTACCTTTGTGGGGGGGGAGGTGTTACGTCGCGTAACAATTCGTTGTAGTTACGGACGTAAATTAGGTCCTTTGCCTCGGTTGTCCCTAGGTTTACGTTTAGGCTCCTACCGGGACATTATTGTCCTCGTAACAGTACTGTGGTACATTGGGTGCCGTTGGGCGCCGCGCCGCGTACTTTACTAGTGGTCCTGATCCTGTGGTAGAATGTAGTGGACCAGCGTGCATCAGTAGATGTAGTGGACCAGCGTGCATCTGTAGGCGAGGGCCATGTCGGCCCGAGCGTGTTGGACCGTTGGTGACCATTTATGCGCGTTCTACCCCTTGTGTGTGCACTCGGCGTGTGTTAAGTGAATTGACACATTTAGGCTTGGGTCACGGCAGTGTAGTTGTGTTTCCTTCCTCTATTCCTGGAGTAAACGGGTTTTGATAAATGGTTGTATGGCGTATTATAGTAACACTTACGTTAATGCATTGAGATCAGCTCCGTCACGTTCGTCTTTCGCCAGAGGGTTAAGTAGAGGAGGTCTGACCAGTTTAGGTAGTATCAGGCCCATTAGAGGTAGAGGTGGAGGTAGATATCCGCGGCGTAACACTTAGACCTCTTGACAGACAAGTGGTATTGCTGGATGACCTTCAGGACCTCCTCCACGTTCTCCAGATGCTCCTTGAACGTCCTTGAGTGCACCAGGATGTCGTCCATGTAGGCCACCACGCAGGTCCTGAACACGGGTCTTGCAGGGTCACACAGGTGGGCAATGTCCTTAAACCTGGGATTCCTGAGATCAGGGGAGATCTGAGGCAGAGAGTTCCCTGTCAGATGGCCAAAGATAGCATTCACAAACATCTGCATCGTAGCTGGGCTGTTGGAGGCCCCCATGGGCATCACAGTCCACTGAAACTGACCCCAGGGTGTGGAGAATGCAGTTTTTGGAATGTCCTCAGTGGCTATCCTGATCTGCCAGAACGCGTGTCTGAGGTCAAACTTGGTGAAGTAAGATGATCCAGCTGTCCTCTCTAGCAGCTCATCAATCCGTGGCAAGGGATACTTGGACTTCACTGTGACCTTGTTCAGGCCTCTCAGATCAATACACAACCGCCATCCACCATCATGCTTGGGGACAAGCAAACACCCAGAACTGAAAGGACTATTGGCAGGAAGAATGAGTCCAGCTTCCAACAATCCTGTCAAAATCACCTTCAGCTCTGCCATCTCAGCTGGCCCCATCCTGTACATGGGAACAAAGGGAGGCCTGGCCCCATCCACAAGCTTGATGACATGAGTGATTGGCCCTTCAGGAGGGTACTGTGGCATCTTGTCCTCAAAAATGGCAGCAAACCTGTCCAAAAGGGCATCATGCAGCTTCTGCTCCTCCTCCGTGACAGCTGGTACTGGGTTCACAGCATTCACCGTATGGCCATGAGTCTCATCAGAGGGTGAGTTAGGGACCAGATGTAAGAGAAAGACGTGGTCCACTGGGTAAGTAGCCAGATAAGACAGGGTGTGCTTGGCAGACCATACGTGCTTAAGTAATGCAGCACGTTTCTCTTCCAGTGAAGGCACCTTGACGTCCTCCTTGGTACCTGCCACCCCTCTCCCATCATTGACAGCCTCATTAGTAGAACAGCACTCTGTGACTGGTCTTTCTCCCCCCTTATTAATCACTGTGGTGGCGTCCCACACTGACCCATCCTGGAACTGCACCACCTTCTCAGACCACAAGATGGCAGGATAAGCAGACTCCAACCATGGCATCCCCAGAATCACATCAGCAGCAGTGAGTGGAATGACGTCTGCTGTGACTGACAAGGTTTGACGTGAGCACACTTGAAAAAGCAGTTGCACGTAGCCAGGTGAGTTACTCTGCCTGCCATCAGAATATTGGACCTTGACAGGCACAGGGTGGGGAAGCACGGGTAAATGCAGCTCCTGCACCAAGGAAGTGGAAATGTAGTTACTTCCTGCACCTGAGTCAATCATGAAGAGACATAAAGGCTGAGCCAAAGGGACTGGCACGTTCAACAGCCTATAGCCTGGAACTTCAAGAGTTGACTGGGGGTAGGAGGGCCCAATGGGGTGGTAGAATCAGAGGCAGACAAGTTGTTCACAGGACGGACATGCACAGCAGGCAAACCAGTTAACTCCACCGCTGGACGTAGTCCTGGGGGCTCCACTAGTTTTTTGGCAGCTCAGGAGGGTGATCTGAAGACGAGCTCCCCGCTGAAGGCTGCACCTGCTGCTCCTCTATGCCGTCTGCCTCCCCTTCGCCCTCCTCCTCCTCTGCTAGGAGGTGCCACAGGGCGTTGACCATCCTACGCCTGTCTTGTCTGCTGAAGCCCTTGGGCTGGAATGGTCCCCTGCCCGAAGCCTGGAAGTTGGGTCTGAACCCGGGCTGTGCCCTGTGGTCGCTCTGGCTCACCCCAGGAGGGAAGGTGGATGGTCTGGTGAGTGGAAGCACCCCCTGAGGACCCTTGGTGTCGACTGGAAACTGGTCTCGCTTGGGGCAATCCCGTGCAAAGTGCCCTAGCTGGCCACACGTGAAGCAGGCTCCTTTAGACTGCTCCATGGCACTGAGCTCCTCCATCACCGCGTTCAGCTGGTTCAGGGGCTTCTTAAGGGGACGTGGCGCGCCGAATATTTTCCGCGCCAAAAAATTCGCGGTACCGTCCGTACGGTGTATAATGTGTGCCCGGACCGCTCAACCCTCGCGGAAGTGGCCATGGCGGCATGCCTTTATGCAATATTAATCGATATATGGCACGTAAACAGCTAGAAAAAATGCTTGAATTTCGCAGAAGATTAGTTGATGACCTCATTTCGTGGCGGAAAGTTTACGGTTTGCAATATCGCTAATTTCTCGAACGGCCACGGGCGCGGGGGTCCAGGATATAATTTCTCTTGCGGATCATGAAATTTAATGCAGGTTTACGGCAGCTATTGTGAGGCAACGTAGGCTCTAAAGAGCGATTATGAAGCTAACTTAATGGTGTTGTCGAGTTTGTGCCGAAGCTTCCCGGTTTCTTTTACATTTCCGGCATTCAAGGTAAGAACCTACGCAGGCCTGCGCATGTCGCCTTCGACGTATTCACGGAAGGCGCACATTCCTTGTTCGCCTGATCAATGGATGGTGTCTTTTATTGTTCGAGCTTGCGTGCCAGTTTATGCATGAAACATTTCCACGCAGGCAGGTGCATTAACGTCGGCCTTTCGCCTTTTTTTCGGGCAGTTTCCCTGCAGGAAGCGCTCCATTTCTTTCGGTTGCATAGTCAGATTCCTAGCTATTTCGTACAATTTCGTGTAGTTTGTGGCTGGCATGCTAAATGCGCCGAGGTCAAGTTGTTGGTAATGTGTTGACATTTGTTTTCCATAATCCTTTGGACGTGAGCTTGCTCAGACGCTTTGTTATGTGCCGGATCTGACACGCCTGTTTTAGAACGACATCCGGCATGTGCCTAGAGGCTAACAAGCTGGCATCAGCTTCTTAGCAAATTGCCCTATTGGAAAGGAATGTGATAGTGGTTCTTTTGCTGGCCATACTGCATGAGTGGCATTGCATTAGATAGGTGTTTCCATTGCTTTCCTTGAGCTATAACCATTAAGACTTCCCTGCTATGTGTGCAGCAAGGCAAGCTGGATAGGATGTGAATGCTTGGCAGACAACATGTATGATTTGCTGCCAAGTTTGCAGGCTGCAGTTGCCTCTATTGCTTGGGCAGTCTTTCTAAGGTTTTTACACGTATACTTGCTGAGTTCTTGGCATAAATTTACATGGTAACCTTGGGCTGAGCTTAGTGTATGCTCTCTTGGTGCGTGTATGCCTAGCGATGGTGTTGCTATGCGCACGCTGGCAAGGCTGGCCATGCTGAGGGCAGGGGAGGGCAGATGAGGTGCCTAGCCTTTTCTTATGTTGTGTGATCGAGTTGGGCATGTTTTTTGGCTTCTTGGATGGAACACATGATGTCTAGGTGGCCTTATACACAGAAAAACCTCATTTAGCGTATGTTCAGGTTTTAGCACGCAAAACCTTATAATAACTTGAGCTTGACTTGTCGGAATGACCTGGGACTTGGACCACTGCTGTCCCCCTGTTAGCCGGATTTTCGCTTGATTTTGTGGCCTTATCTGAAGTGTTTATGATATGTTTATTCCCAATGTCCGGTAAAAAAAGACCTGTTTTGCGGGAAAATTAATAACTGTTCAAGGTTTTGCCATTTCCATGATGTAAATAGCTCATCAAGCTACACACTCAGAGAACTACAAATGGTTGATTTTTGGTTGCCAACAAATGTGTGCATTGGCTGGGGCATACCCAGCCCTAATTAGCGTCTTTTTCTATTTATAGCGCAATATTGGCGTATACTTGGGGGTAGTACCCCCAACAAGTGCATGGACAACTCACAAGAGATGTTATGTAGTGCCCGCAATCATATTTCAGCATTGTGCAAATGAATTTCAAGTGTTATTACCATAGTTCAATTTTTAAGGGTTTTGGGGTGCCACCTCCCCTTAACAGCAGACGCCTGGTTGCCTGCAGTAGGCTCCCACTTGAGGGAAAAGTCGGGGACACGGCATAGCGTAAGGGCATAAGACAGCACAGTATCCCACTTCCACTCGACATAGTCGAAAGGGGAGAAATGCTTGTCGATATCCACCCTGACTTGAGGGGAGAGCCCATGCAGAAACCTGTGAAGAGCTTCAGAATCAGAACACTGGGGGATTTTGGCCCTCAGGTTGGTAGACGTCTCCACATATTGTGGTAGTGTCAGGCCTGACTGAGTACAGTTGGCCAACGCGTCCCGGTCCAGACGGAGCTGGTCCTGGGGAAGTAGAAAACGTCGAAATGAAAGCATGAGAGATGGCAAATCCTTGCAAGTATTACCTGCTGAGGATCGTAAAAACTCATCAAACCTGTCGGCTGCACTGTCGCTCATTCGCTGTCGAACCATCTTCTTCTGGATGTCCAGGGAAAGTCGTTCTTCCGCTCGTTTGCCGTAGTTAGCAAAGTGGATAGCGAACACATCCTGAAATCGAGTAGAGAAATGATCGAAACTGCGATGGGTTAGATTGGTGAGCGACAGCTTGTCTACGGATTCGATTTTTGGAAATGGTGGGGCGGAACCTTGATGCGGTGGTATAGTGACGGTCACGGGGACGTCGCTGGCGGGGGTGGTGAAGGTGACCGAGGTCGTCTGCGCTGGATCCTGCCTATCGCTATCCTGCGTCTCATTCCTCGTAGTAACTGCGGTACTATAAGGTAAAACCCTTCCGTCACCCAACCGAGGAGCCTCTCTCCCCAATCCAGCAACCATGTCACGCATGGCCGCCTCCTCCTCCTCAATTCTCTGACGAAGTCTTCCCACATCCTGTTCCACCTCCTCCACCATCTTTCTATACATCGCTGCGTGTTGTTCATCTTGTTGTAATCTGATTTTAGCTGCTGAGAGGCGATCCGCTGCAAGTCTGGTCCCGTCTCGTCCAGGCGTGGTATTAAGCGGGAAAAGAAATGAAGATGATGCACTCGGCACAGGACTCGTTCGCGCGCTTGGAATCCTGGGCGACAGTGACCCTTCCCGACCCACGCCTGTCAGCGATGGCTCGCCTGGTTGGAGACCAGATGCAATGACGGAAAACTTGGGCCCTATGGACAACGAGGGCCGCCTCACTTCAGACATAGAAGTACGGTTGAAATCAAGTTGACGCCGTGGAGTGTGAGTAGTTGTCTCAGCACCTTCCCTAGCAATGGGTTCAAGAGATGATGACGGATCGCTTGCACCTTGATTAGTAGGGGGTAAAGGTGATTGTGTCTTCGAACTACTCATACTACCACATGAAGTCGCGATCGTCTGCCTAGTAGAGACAACGGTTACGGCTGACTTCCAGTGTTACAGAGCAAGACAGTCACATAACCCCTAAATGGTCTTGCTGCCGATTTTCCGCCAAAAAGTGACTTACAGCCGATTTGTCGGCACCTACTCGGGGGACCAGTTTGCGAGAATACTATTGGGAATTAGGAAACGTTTAGCTGAGAAGAATGAAAGTTTATAAGTTTCTCCAGAACATGATACTAGGGTTTGCTATATTTTGACCAAGTTTAACAGGTGTTCCAGACCGTCAAAGTACAAGGGGTCAGGGTACTTTTTCACGTACAACGTGCATTCCGGAAAACGACGACCTGGCCATGGCGGCTTGCGCCCACGCATGGCATTTACGTTTGCGTTCGAATTTTCTGGCCAAACTTAGGATATTGTTTTTATACGTCCTAAAGATCATACAGGCCAATTTTTGGTTCGCGGGAATGCCATTTGATAGGTGTCGGCAGCGTTCTTGCTGGAAAAAACTGCGATCAGGCCGGACGATAGAAACGTTGACAACAATACCTTTCCGGCGTATTTTAAAGGATATATCGGTTTCTTTGTACTTTTTATGATACATATTAGTCGTAAACGTGCAAGGGTGGCCAGAAATCGCCGAATCCAGCGACCATGCTGCACAACTTTGGTGTGCCGAAATGCGCCATTTTGCGGCCACCGCCTGGGCCAAGGTAACGCCATCCATGCCTGGTAAAGCTTAAGCATCGTTTTCCTATCGATGTTTTACGTTTATATATATGTTCTAGCTTGTGTAGCACATTCTTTTTGCATTATTCATGCTCTTTCTTGACCCTGGCCTGGCCCCTTTCTAAAACACCCTTCTTAGATGCTTCCCTCAGTCAGTTGACCTGCCACAGGGTGATGGTGATAAGTTTTAGAGGCTGTATGGGTTTGAATACCTCCATATATGTTTGTTATACATTTCCCACACACATATTGCATGAGTGTGAGGCAGTTGGCTGGTCTCTGTGGCATCATCAAGCATGTAACCGGTGAGTAGAAGCTTCCCATTGTCAGCATGTGCCACCAGGTGTGCTGGCCATCACCTGGAAAGCTATAGCAGCTTAGGCCTAGTTTATCCTTGCTAGGGCAGGCTGAAATAGGCTTAAAATCACTAGTTTGTTGGTGGCTGCCTCCTAGAATGCATGCCTTGCGTAGGGTATCCGTACCACGTTACCTACGTGCATGGACAAGGTGTCACCTGCACATAGGTGCCATGTAAGGGCAGTGTGATGATGCAGTTATGTTTCCCCATCATTGTGGAAGGGAAATGTATTGTTTGGCATGGTTGGGGGCCATATTAGTCGGTATTAGTAGGTAGTATGCCCACTCCTACCCCCTTGGTTGCTTTTTACCAACGGTACCCCTATGGGCTGTACTGGGTGTAACTGCTGGTATACCCACCCAAATGATGACCCCAATGGCTCAAACTGTTCAGCAACTAATTGTTTATCATCCCTGAAGTGGTAGGTGCCTAGCTCTTACAACATAATTCAAAATGCACATTCTACCAAAAATGAAAACGCTCGTCTTGACCCCCCTGACTTTGACGGCAGTTATACATGGCCTACGATGAATATATGTGAGGTTGTGATATATCATGGCTTAGGGCAACTCATGGACATGCTTGCCCCCCAAGGACAGCCATTGGGTATTGCTAGGTTGTACAGGGGCTGGTTTACAAAATAGGTGAGTTACTGCCGATTTATCGGCAGCATTTCCGCCCATTTAGGGGATAAGGATGTGTCTCTCTCTGTATCACCGTAAGTTTTCCGCAACTCTATGAATCTTCTCGGATGACAGACATCTGATCAACGTTGTACTACCCGGAAGGTTACGACTTCAAGAGAAACACCGAAGTAGAGATCCTCCGATACCAATGTAACGACTAAAAATGATCATCAGCATCATCCATAGTCCAAATATGAAAGATCTTTTACCTGGGTTGCTTTCTTGAGTTGCAGAACTTCAAGTATCCGAGCAACGTTGAGATGGAAATTCCACAGCACGTGATTTAGGGAATCACAACCCCTTGTAGACACAAAGACAAGCTCGTGTATAGACGACCTCTGTGGAACTGAAGGACGTCTATAGCCAAGGGGCTCTTATGAATGGACAACAAAGACAAGCTTTATTATACCATGATGAATCAAAACCAACGTCGCAACAATGGCGACCCCACGTCCTTGATATCGACGTGCTTGTCGAACTTGCTTCAACCTTAGCCTGAAGAGAACCAATCAGAATCATGGAATTCTATCCCAGATCTTCGTATCCATCCTAGTCACACAAAACAGAACAACACCACACACAGCCTGGCAGAATCTTCCCATGAGATCCTAAATCTGTCGTAAGCACTGAAGTCCCAAAGGAGCATTTCATGTCCCACGTAGCTCCCACAAAAACCAGCATCTTCATTAAAACAATAAAGAAAAGGGAGCAAAGAAAGAGGCCGACAAAACCAGCCAGAGCGGCTTTTAGTCGCAAAACCTCCCTTATCCCTAGCTAACTGACGTCATTAAACCCTTATGTTTAGTGGATGCTAGTAAGACGCTAACCGTACAGACCGGGGGTAGAATATCCCGAATCTGCACGGCTAGTATTAAATAATGCGTAGGTTGTTCTTTTCAGGGGCACTGCACCTCACGCCCCGTTCCGCCCGGGTATAATCAACCCAAGCGCGGAACGCACATTTTATTTAATTCATTTTTCAACCATGCACTATATTGCATCTACTAATCACAAAAGCTCTAGCCAAACAGCTACGAGTAACCACTGCGACCTATAAGCCGCTCATCCAGCGGCCTCTTGTTCCCGCATTCACGTATAGAAGAAACTCCGTTCAAAGAACCCCGATTCATGTCCCACGTAGCTCCCACAAAAACCAGCATCTTCATTAAAACAATAAGTGGAAGCATACATGTGACACTAATTGACATGCCCGGAGGCACGCCGTTCAAGGCCCTTCATGAAGTACGTTGCCCTAGAGGCAACCAAGACAAGGGTGGGTGGGTGGGGAGCAAAGAAAGAGGCCGACAAAACCAGCCAGAGCGGCTTTTAGTCGCAAAACCTCCCTTATCCCTAGCTAACTGACGTCATTAAACCCTTATGTTTAGTGGATGCTAGTAAGACGCTAACCGTACAGACCGGGGGTAGAATATCCCGAATCTGCACGGCTAGTATTAAATAATGCGTAGGTTGTTCTTTTCAGGGGCACTGCACCTCACGCCCCGTTCCGCCCGGGTATAATCAACCCAAGCGCGGAACGCACATTTTATTTAATTCATTTTTCAACCATGCACTATATTGCATCTACTAATCACAAAAGCTCTAGCCAAACAGCTACGAGTAACCACTGCGACCTATAAGCCGCTCATCCAGCGGCCTCTTGTTCCCGCATTCACGTATAGAAGAAACTCCGTTCAAAGAACCCCGATTCATGTCCCACGTAGCTCCCACAAAAACCAGCATCTTCATTAAAACAATAAGTGGAAGCATACATGTATGTGACACTAATTGACATGCCCGGAGGCACGCCGTTCAAGGCCCTTCATGAAGTACGTTGCCCAATCACCCCCGCCCTGGCTTTCCCTTGAAGCCGCACTCCACCTTGCTCGTTGTCACAAGTGACCGCCCTGCCGCAAAACGGGAGCCCCCCCACATCGGGAGGCGTGTGCCCGGCGGCTGTGGATGCATGGCCAGGCCCAAAAAGGCCCAGCGCATTTGCACTGCGATTGCGCACGGCCAGCCTATCATGACCCCTCTCGGGGCCCCGAGTCGGTACCGCTATGGCCGTCTCCCCATAGACCCGGGGTGCTTCGAGAAAAAACGTGGACCTAGCCCAGGCCCCGCCAGCCCGGATGCCCGAGGCCACAGCCCCAGGCACCTGGCTGAACGAGAGTCCGTTCAGCCAAGACCGCATTCCCCCCGAGGTTTCTATGCGTGGGGAAAAAATTTCTAGCTTAGACGCTTTTCCCATCGCCGTCCCCAGCCCCAACCACCCCCCCTCGGCGGAAGGCAATTGCAAAGTTTGCTGGCCAGCAGCAATTTCCGAAGAAAAAGCCGCAGGCCGCGGACCGAGACACGGGTCGCCAGTGCCAGCCATCCGGCTCCAACCCGGGGTGCAAGCATCCCCAGGTACGGAGCACCAGCTCGCGCACTGGGCCGACCAAGCGACAGTTGAGCACCTGTCACGGCATCCGGCCCACCAAAGACCCCAAGCTGGGGAAAAGGTGCGGACCGGAGGTAATCTTTTTCTTTTCTTTTAGTTAACCGGGCGAGGAACTACGCCTGGCCGGTTAACAACTGGAAGTCTCACCACTGGCCAAGTGGCCAGTGCAACCAGTGCTTTTGGGATTTTGCTCCGCAGCACCCATAGCTAGGGGCAACGTACTTCATGAAGGGCCTTGAACGGCGTGCCTCCGGGCATGTCAATTAGTGTCACATGTATGCTTCCACTTATTGTTTTAATGAAGAGCAAAGAAAGAGGCCGACAAAACCAGCCAGAGCGGCTTTTAGTCGCAAAACCTCCCTTATCCCTAGCTAACTGACGTCATTAAACCCTTATGTTTAGTGGATGCTAGTAAGACGCTAACCGTACAGACCGGGGGTAGAATATCCCGAATCTGCACGGCTAGTATTAAATAATGCGTAGGTTGTTCTTTTCAGGGGCACTGCACCTCACGCCCCGTTCCGCCCGGGTATAATCAACCCAAGCGCGGAACGCACATTTTATTTAATTCATTTTTCAACCATGCACTATATTGCATCTACTAATCACAAAAGCTCTAGCCAAACAGCTACGAGTAACCACTGCGACCTATAAGCCGCTCATCCAGCGGCCTCTTGTTCCCGCATTCACGTATAGAAGAAACTCCGTTCAAAGAACCCCGATTAAGACTCAATAGTACCAACCAACAAACTACAACCCCACGTGGATCAGGCCACGACCAATGAGGGCTCCTATCAGTAGTACCAACCAACAACTACAACCCCACGTGGATCAGGCCACGACCAATGAGGGTTCCTATCAGTTGGTTGACAAAGTATCAGCTCCAAGTACCGTCGCCTTAGAAACCTCCTAACTTTCTCAATACTGATCCAAAAGTCCTCGAATAAAAGCCAAACATTCACAAAACAAAGGATGTAACAACAAAGTCATTTTTTGCTTGTTACACAACCCATGTCCGTGGACCCTTTGGCTTCCACCATCACCAACCTCTTGCATGATTATAACAATTGTTGTCTCACTTAACCCGTTTTTTGTTTTTTTTTCTCCTTTTTAAGAACGCGTTGTTTTTGTAGAACGCATACAGCACATAATTATATATATAAAACATGGACATGTTCATGCTCTCCGTCCGAATTAATTCATTCGTTCATTAATTAAGAGCATACCTCCGTGGACATGTGCTACACTAGACGTGCCGGGCTCACACCCGGTCAACCTCCTGGTTTGTCTGTAATATGGAGGCAGATGGTACACAAGGATAGATGGCAAGTAGTGATGAAGGAGACCACCCCCAATTGTCTGTGGGGGCTCCGCGTGTGACTGCGTATGGCATTCATAGCGATTCGGGAGGAGGAGGCCAGCATCCCAGCTCGGCACTTCCTGGTTATGCTGCTCGACGCCAACGCCACGCTCAGCGGCAGTGCCAGTTGGCACTGGGGGCGCTCAGTACTCCCCCTCCAACACGACAGCCAACGGTAACATGGCTCTCTAAGTTTGCGGATCTGTTGGAAGAATCTGCGCTGGTTGCATGCAATGCTTCTTTCGCACGCCCCGCCCAGCAGCTTGCCACCTTTTTTGGGCCGTCGGATCGGGTGGTGTGCCTTGACTATATCTGCGTACGCCGGGCTCAGGGCCCCTCAGTTGTCGATGCTCGCGTGCTGCAAGATTCTGTCAGCACGGTGGAATCTGATCACCGTCTCGTGCTCGCCCGCATCAGATTGCGGTTTTCTTGGCGTGAAACCGTCGCGACAACTGGCGCCTCAGCCAGATCTCAAGGTGCTCTGGATTGTTGCCGACAAGATGTCAGCAGAGGAGCAGGCCGCTGTGAAGCATCGGGACGACTTCCTGGCAGTCTTCGACGCCAGGGGCAGTCGGCAGCAGTTACACGCCATTCCGCCCCCGGGTGATTTTTCAGTGATCCTCCGCGGTATCGCTGCCAAGTACCGTCTGGCTGCCCGCACCCTCCCCTCGCCTCCGCGCCGACAACTTGCTGTCCACCGCCACGCACCGACAGTGGTCATGCCGCTAGGCGGATGCTCCGCCGCAACTAGGGACCTGACCGCCAGACCTGGCGGGCTGCAAGCGGCTCTGCGGGTCGCCTACGAGCAGGCCGAGAAGGCAGACGCTCAGCAGATGGTCAAGGAGCTGCGCAGCTCCCAGCAGAAGCACGACGGCAAGGGGGCCTGGTTCTGGTACAAGCGCCTCGGCCACCCGCACGGCCTCGGCCGGCCCCACCGCCACGATGTTCCCAGCGCACCGGCCAAGCGGCTTCATACCTGGGCCGCGCGGCCACTGCCGAGGTCGTGGGGGCAGCTGCGCCGCCCCCGCCCCTGCTCCCCGCCGCCGCCGCCCGCCCGGCTGCCCTGGCCGGCGCGGCCCAGCCGGGCCCCCGGCCCCGCCCAGGTCAGCGGCGGACTACCTAGCCCCCCCGCTGATCGGCCCGCTTGGCGACCCGTCAGACATGCCTCCTTTCATCTCCGGCGAGGTCACGGAGGCGGTCCAGCGTCTGCGTTACGCCGCCGCCACCGGCTCCGACGAGATTCCGGCCGCGGTCGTGAAACTAGCAGCCGAGTTCGAGGACACTGGGGTCATGCTGCTCTTCCGGGATATCTGCAACCGCATTCTGCTGTCGTCGCAACCGCCCCCCCGGCGCGGCCTGGCAACACAGTTTACGCATGATGCTGTACAAGAACAAGGGGTCGCCAGCCGACCCCGGTAACTACAGAGGGGTGTGCATCCAAAGTGCCCCCCTCAAGCTTCTCATGCGGCTCATCCTGAAGCGCCTGCGCACGGCCCTGGACGGCCACCTTGCAGCGAGACTCTGCACGGCTTCCGTTCAGGTCGCAACACAGTACAGGCGCTCTTCGCTACTCGCCGCCTTGTGGAAGAACTGCAACGCCTTCAGCCTGGTGAGTCCCTAGCTCTGCACCTTGTGCTGGTGGACTTCATCAAAGCCTTTGATTCGGTTTTCTGGCCTGCGCTATGGCCTATGGGACATCCTCGCTCTGTTCTGGATCCCCCGCCCCCTTATTGCTGTCATCCGCAACCTGTATGAAGGGTCCACAGCTTCGGTGCGCACTGCCTACGGGACCACGCCACCATGCCCTTTACAGAAGGGTGTGTGGCAGGGCTGCGTGTTGTCGCCCTACCTGTTCATTATTGTGGTCGAATACGTAATGATTCAGGCGCGCAAGCGATTTGCCCACATCGTGGGTAGGGAACCAGGGGTGCAGGTCGACAACCGTTTCTGGCATGGCGGGGCGGAAACGGAGATTCGGCTGGCGGACATCATCTATGCAGACGACACTACCCTCTTCGAGGACACTGAGCACGTGCAGACGTGGCTTGACTGCCTGGCTATGGAGGCCCGCGCAGTGGGGCTTGAGGTCAGCAAGAAGACTGTCCGAGGCTCTGGCTATTGGGCTCACTCAGCCACCGCCCGCCCTCTTTCTCGTTGACGGCTCTCGAGTCCCGGTGTCGGGACCGCGTCAAGTCATGCTGGGCAGCCTCCTCCCCAGCTGCGAGGCTGATGTGGACCACCGCATCTCCCTCGCCTGGCACGCTTTAAGGAGGGAGGGCGCCCTTAAGCTTCTCTCGCTGCCGCAAGAAGTGGGCAGGCCACAGAGCGCTCTCTCCACAGCGTGGTGACGGGGCGCAACTCTCATGGATGCAATACAACCAGTGCAATACCATAGGTAGGCTGACGCATAGCTTATGCTACAAAGGTGAGGTGGGCTCAAGACGTCGGCTAAGGCGCAAGCTGATGGCCACAAGGTGCCAGCTAGAGAAGGTACTATAACGCTGGGCGCTAATATCATTTCACTCAGTGCTGTAATGCCTATTAAAGATATCCCATAATAATCGATAGCTCCCATATAGACAGCTAGCTTGAGTGCTCTATCCCGGGGGAGCCGCAGCGGCCATGGCCAGCGCCAAAGCAGCGGATCCATCCCATTTGGTATGGATAGTTCGGGTTTTCTTGGGAGTGGGCGACGAGTTTGGTGTAGAGCATTGCACCGAGGGAGGCAGACCGGGGGGGATAGCTGGGATCAGCGCGAGAGGGTTGGCGTCCGCAGGAGTTGATGTCGGACGAGCTGCTGTCTGACACGAGCTGATTTGTTTGTCTGAGGCTGCGTTTTGGTGGCGTTGGCAAAATACTGCGTTACAGCCGTAACCGATTATACTAGCAGACGCGTCTTGAAAAGACGCATCTGATGCAAGTAGTCCGACTAAATTTGGGGCTCAGACGCAAAAGTTTTGAGCTCCGCCGTCAGCCATGTCCGCTCGTGGCTAGCTCGTGGCTCATGGCCGGACCATTATCGGTCAACAACAAACTGAGAAAGCCCCCCCCGGGCTCCCCTGGGATAATCTGTCACTAGATCTATGGGGGCAATACGGTCCAATGGCCCGACAGGTTAGGCATTATAGCACGTTTTAATAGTAGGCATCAAGCATATTTAGCTCAGCATTGTCACTTTGCTTTAGCAGTTTATAGATATTGTATGTTATTGCATTCGATCCGCCATGGCTAGCTCATCGTGGCCATTTGCTTGCGCCTCAGCCAATGCGTTGAAGACGTCTTGAGCCGGCCACCTCACCTTATTATAACGGCTATGTGTCAGCCTGCCTATGGTACTGCACGGTTTGTATTGCACCCACATTGCTGCGCCTTCGGGCAACCCATGCTGTGGAGAGAGTGCTCTGTGGCCGGCCTGCCCGGCCTCTTCAATGATTGTGGCAGTGAGAGAAGCTAGGGCGCCCTCTCTCTGTCATGTTATCATTGTGTGGTTGAAGGTTCCTTTACTCTGTATTGGCACCCACGACCCACGTGACTGCAGTCACGTGGTAATTAATTGCATGGGCGCCACCGCGTCAGCGGCATGGCTATCGTCAGCGTGGCTCGAGGCTCCTGCAATCCCAAGCATTATCTCTAGCTCTCCGGAAAGCTCATGATTCACAGTTTTTTTTATTGGAGCTACTCATGTTTACCTTACATGCAGATACTGATTCAATGAAAAAGTCGTCTCACTTAATCATGGGGTAATTGAGCACACGGGGGGGCTGGTCATGCATGACCACGATTCCATGACCCTATAGGCCGGTGACAACTCATGCATTTATTCGCAAATGGTTCCGTAAAAAAATCTGGCCTTTTGCGTGAGCTATGGGCATCATATGTAACTGTGTGGCATAAATAAATTAATTAATTAATAGACACGTGACTGCGTCACCGGTGATCATAATAAGTCCTCAGTGGGAGGGGAACATGGAATGGAAAGGATGGTGTAAGCTATCTAGGTCCTAGTTACAGGGGTGGGGGCACCGCGGCCCGAATCGCTATCTATGAATGCCATACGCGGTCGCACGCGGAGCCCCCACAGACTTGGGGGTGGTCTCCTTCATCACTAGTTGCCATCTAGATCCTTGCGTACCCATCTATCCTTGCGTACCCATCTATCCTTGTGTGGCATAAAACTCAGGCCCATATCAAGGAGACAACCAGCGCAAGCAAGAAATCGGGAGCTGAATCCGGACCATGGTAGCTCCACCCTGCCGTTATCTTTTCCGCACGTTCGAGTCGTTCAGGATGGTGAATATGAATGGAGATGGAATTGTGCATGTAGCCTTCCTGCAACCTGGTGAGTTTCCTGCCATCCTGATCTTCGTCGACTTCATCAAGGCTTTTGATTCTGTCCTCTGGGACGCTCTATGGGCTGTACTTGCTCGCGCTCGCGTCCCCACTCCCCTGATTACCGTCATCCGCACGCTGTATGAGGGGTCGACCACTTCGGTGCGCACTCAACACGGCATTACCCCGCCATGCCCACGGCAGACCGGCGTCTGGCAGGGTTGCGTCCTGTCGCCGTACCTGTTTATTATTGTAGTGGATGATGTTATGCGCCAGGCATGTGCTCGCTTTGCTAGCATTGCAGGCCGTGCCCCTGGCCTAGCGATCACAAACGAGCTTGGGGAAGGGGGGCCGACTAACAAGCAGAATTTACTAGCTGACCTCATTTATGCCGAGTTGCCGACGACATCACGCTCATCGAGAAGCCGGAGTCTGCCCAACTTTGGCTGGACTGCCTGGCGCTCGAGGCTCGGGCGGTTGGTCTAGAAATCAGCCCCAAAACGGAGGCCCTGGCCCTCGGCATGGCAGGGCCCCCACCCACACTCCGCCTCTTAGACGATGCCGAGGTCAACTACCCTCCTTCAGTCCGCTTCAAGCTGCTCGGCAGTTGGCTTCCCGACTGCGAGGACGACGTGACGACATGGATCGGCATGGCGTGGGCGCACCTCCATGACCACCGCCGCTGGTGGAGCAACCCTGCCCTACCCCGGATCGTCAAGCGTGACCTCTTCAAGGTCGTCATTCTGACGATCCTGACCTACGGCGCCGAGACGTGGGCACTGACGCTGGAGCTGGAGCAACGACTCGACGTACGGCGCCGTCACCAAGATGCTGCGCAAGGCCCTTAACATCCCCTTTGGTTTGCACATTAGTAATGAGGATTTGTACGCTGATTTGCCCTATGTTTCCTACATTATTAGGCACAGGCGCCTGGGCCTAGCCGGGCACCTGGCCCGCACAGATCAGGTAGATACCTCAGATAGACTAGCTGGCACCAAGCCCGCCCAGCCTGGGCGATATGTCCTATAACCTGGCGTGCCCCCGGCCGCGCGCGGCAGGGCCGCTACCCGTGGACATTTCGTGATAGACTCGGCATGGACATATGTGCTACACTAGACGTGACGGGCCGTCACCCCCGGGCAGCCTCCTGATTTGTCTGTAATATATATGGAGGCAGATGGTGCGCAAGGATAGATGGCAAGTAGTAATGAAGGAGACCACCCCCAAGCCTGTGGGGGCTCCGCTTGTGACCAAGTATGGCATTCATAGCGATTCGGGCCGCGGTGCCCACACCCCTGTAACTAGGACCTAGGTAGCTTATACCATCCATTCCATCCCAGCACGTATGGGGCCGAGACGTGGACCCTCACCGCCGACCTGGCCCGCAAGCTGGACGGCGCGGTCACCAACATGCTGCGTTCCATTTTCAGAGTAGGATATGATGCTCATGTCCGCAATGAGGACCTGTACCAGGGCATGCCATATATCACCAGCACCAGTTAAGCAGCGGCGCCTGCAGCTAGTAGGGCACCTAGCACGCACTAACCAGGTAGACACCTCCCGCGGCCCCCCCGCAGGACTGCGCCCCAGCTCAGCCTGGCCGGCACCTCCTGACGTGGGCCGGGCCCCCTGATGTTAGACGCCGCAAGGCCCGCACCTTCAAAGAACAGCTAGTAGAGGACATGGGGGGCCTTATTAGTAGGCCTCTCCGTGATTTGGAAGAAGATGATGGATAAGGCCAAGTGGGCCCAGGTCATAGAGGACAACGAGCCCCCCCCTGTGGGGAAGCGCCCGCGTGTGCAAACCCACGGGAGGCATGCCAGACAGCTCCCCTAGGGCAGCGTGATGCTGTTTAGATAGACGTGGTAGTCATGCTGTTAGATAGTGGTAGTAGGTAGCTGATATAGATAGATTAGACCGGTAGGACTGTTTGCACCCATCCATCCACCCATCGGGGTTAATGCTCCGTGACTCCCCAACGGGAGCACGAGTCTAATTAATTAATTAATTAATTCCATCCCATGTTCCCCTCCCTCTGCGGACTTATGCTCACGTGACGCAGTCACGTGTCTATTAATTAATTAATTAATTAATGTAGCCTTTTGCATTGAAATCATGGCTGGCTTACGTGTAGCTCTAGCGACTAGATGACCTAAACGGTGGGGCCGGAAATGTAGCTTGCTTTATGAGGGCGTGTGTTTCGAGCCTTACTGGCCGGGAGTGTCTAGTGGTGAGCACCATTGCTGCGATCGCTCTCCCACCATTTACGAGGAAATACCCGCAAATGGAAAACCACTAAAAAAAGTCTCTAGCTAGTTGACCAGTCATTACGTCCGCCATGCCATGTTTCCAAACGTCCAAGGACTGCACATATGTCAAGGAGACAACCAGCGCAGGCCAGAAATCGGGAGAATCCGGACCATGGTAGCTCGAGCCTGCCGTTATCTTGTCCGCGTTTTCGAGTCGTTCAGGATGATAAATATGAATGGAGATCGATGGAAATGTGTAGCCTTGTGCATTGAAATTATGGCTGGCTTAGGTGTAGAGCAATGATGTATGGCTTAGGCGTCATCAGAGTCTTTGTATCATGGCATGCCTCGGACGAGATTAGGCAGCGTAGGATAGCATTTGTAGGACACCTTGCCCGCACCAGCCAGGTCGACACCACCCTTGGTCTGGCCGGCCCCCAGCGGCTTGGCCAGCCAGGGCGGCACATTCTGACCTGGCCTGGCCCCGAGGGCATTCCCAAAAGGGTTGGGAAACCTGTCACGAACTACGTTCAGATGTTGCTGGAGGACCTAGTGGTCCCAGCCCAGTTTGATGAGCACCGCATCCACTCTCTCTCCCGTCTTTGGACTGCCATGCAGGACAAGACGCGGTGGAAGAAGATTGTCAAGGCACACACGCCCGACCCTGTGGGCAAGCCACCTCCCCCCAAGCGGAGGAGGCGTTTTGATGAGTAGTGTAGTTAGGATTTTCTAGATAGCTTAGAGTTAGGATAGTTCGATCACGCGGCTTCCTCCACCCCATCCATCATGGAATATGTGCTACATGACCCCCCCACGGAGGCATGTTATAATTTAATTTAATTTAATTTTAGGTGTAGAGCGACTAGATGACCTAGACAGTGGGGCCGGAAACAGCTTGCTTGATCAGGGCGTGTGTTTCGAGCCTAACTGCACATACTACTATATGGCCACTGCAGCTATTTTTCATATTGTCAAGGCAAGACAATATAACCTAAATGCTGCCGAGCGCCGGGACGCGAAAGACACGCAAGTTCAAGTTGAGCTCCAAACAAAAGAGAAAGCTATTTTTCAGTATGCATCACAACTATTAACCCTGGACTATCTTCCCTAGAGATATAACTATCTATAGATATAACTAGATAGTTCTGAACCCTGGGTATTCTGAACCCTGGGTATGCCCCTAAAACCCCTGAGGCTCCGGGAGAAGCCTTTACATTCTCCTAAGCTACCGGGGCTTAGCATGCAACCAACCCGCACACCCGTCATCACGGCTGAGCCTACAGTCGTCTTGGATAGTCCGGATGATGCGGAGTTGCTATCAGTGTGACTCCAGACCTGGGCAAGTGAGTCGCGTCCCTTGCCTTGGCGGGTGCAGTATCCGCGTAGAAAAGTACCTCATCGGGTACTCCGTGGCAGGCCTTCAGCTAGTGCATGTTCACGCACTTAGTTTGACAGAGCCGCACGACCGTCTGCCAGCCCGCTCCGGCAACACCGACATCCATGGATCCCACCACCGGCCCAACACTGCTTCTTGAGCCCCTCCTTCCTTCGGTGGGCGTGTCGATCTCCCTCATCCTCCAGCGAACATGTGGCAACAATCATCCGGTCCACCCACCTCACCATGCATCAGCACTGAGGGCGACCCCACGCCCAGGCGAAACCCCGACAAGCGTTGCTGCATCATAATCGGCGAGTAAAGGGAATCGCATTATAGCTTCCTCTCCCCAACCCCCCCTGCTTTCCAGTAAGAAGGCGTGCTGGAATTCAACCACCAATTATGCTCTGGGAATTCAACCACCTATCCTAGATTTTTACTGCATGACTGGCGCGCAAGCCCTCATTGCGATGCCCTCATTGCCCTCATTTTGATGGACACTAGCGGCACCACTATTTTCAGCTACAATGCTCGCCCCATCAGCGTAACAGATCGAGATTGATGCGATGTGCGAATACCAGAAGTGTCTTGCTGCCATGCAGGTCGACCAGCTCTTGTTGTACACCGCGATTTCCAAGAACCCGGCCGAGACCGACCCCGCAATCAATCTCGCACCAATGGATGCCATGTCGCACGTGCAACCATGCATCTGGACATCGCAAGAGTCGAACAGCAACTTATGGAAGTAGCATCGAATCTGGCCGCTATCTCACCCAACATGATGAGCTGCACCCAATTCCTGCACGCTGAGCTGGATCGTGTCAAAGCCGCTCTGACGCGCCCCCCCCCTCCGGCACAGCACCTTGTATCGAGCTTCGGCGCAGCAGCAACCCACAGCATCTGCCAGCCCGACCTGGCCGCTATACTCACCAACGCAGCGAAGCAAGGGGCCCAAGCAGCCAACATCCACGATCACAATGACCAAACGGGCTCACACAGTATCATGGTGCGGAATTTCTCATGCTAGGCCCACGGGCGGCGGAATCCCCTCAAGAGCTCGCCGTCCGTGTCCGGGATGTGCTCCTCACTCGCCTTGGAGAGCAAGACACCGCGAAGCTGGAATCCGCCGCATGGATGCATGGACCCCCTGGGCCCGTTCTCGTCATCTTGGGCAACGAAAAAAAAAGCCCAGCAAGATGCGGGTCCTCCAAGCCTGTACCAAGCTTGCAGGCTGCAGCATTAGCATTGACGAGTCTCACAACCCGGCACGATTGCAAGCTAAGCATGCCCTCTTGGGCTCATCGGACGCCGTCACCGCCAAAGCCGCAGGAGAGAAGGACGTGCATTGTGCACAGGCTTGTCCAAGGCGCTGTGCAGGGTGGTCTACATAGACAAGGTGGCACAAGGCACGCAGCCCGGCAAGCGCCAGCACTCTAACCCTTGCATCGATGGCCCACCTGACTGTTGTACAGTGACCGCATCATTGCTGTACAGTGACCGTGTTATTGCTGTACAGTGACCATGCGATTGCTGTACAGTGACCGTGTTATTGCACAGCGACCGCATAACTGTTGTAGCGGGAAAGCATGATTGATGCAGTGTACAGTGACCGCATTATTGTTGCACAGTGACCGCATGGTTGCTGCACAGTGACCACATGATTGCTGTACAGTGACCGCATTATTGCTGCACAGTGACGGCATGATTGTTGTACAGTGACCGCATGATTGCTGCGCAGTGACCGCATGATTGCTGTACAGTGACCGCATCATTGCTGTACAGTGACCGTGTTATTTCTGTACAGTGACCGTGTTATTGCACAGAGACCGCATAACTGTTGTACCGGGAAAGCATGATTGATGCAGTGTACAGCGACCGCAGTGTTGTTGCACAGTGACTGCTTGATTGTTGTACAGTGACCGCATTATTGCTGTACAGTGACCGCATTATTGCTGCAGTGAGCAGGCTCCCCAGAGCTCACAACGAAAACAACGGCCTCATCCATGGTACATTAACATTACCTCGGGGCGGGCGCACAAATCCAAAGTACTGTACCTGTCATGTGACCAGCTTCGGAACCAAGGGTATGGGATCATCCCTGCGATTATACTAGCGTAGTATAGTAGAATATCTACCTCGAGCGCGGCGGGCACGGCCGGCCCAATGATGTGCAGGTGCAGGTGGGTTACTGGCCAGCAGCAACGCTGCTAATTCTTTGAACGGCGCCAAGTTGCGGTACTCCTCGTCCGGGCCTGGTTTGGGGGGGGGGGCAAGGTGGGAGTGAGACAAGGGGATGGACGGGGGAAGGAGGACGAATAGTTGCGGTGTCTCTACCATGGCCATGGCGCACACAAATCATCACACCAGACAACCGGCGATCGCGGCACATGCCATCCCAAACTAACATTATTTTCGTTCCCTGTTCCGCCTCACAGGGCAAGATGGTAGCTCCTGCTTTCTGACTCTATCCCATCCTCCCGGTGGGCCCAACGCACTTGATCCACGCCGGCGGTGCCTCCAACATCTCGGTCCAAGCACTGGCCCGTAGCCCTGTCACCTTGGCCACCGCTCCCCCCTTGGCCACCGCTCCCCCCATAACTGTGCATCGGCTGCACGCCAGCAACCCACGAGCCGCGATGCCGCACGCAAGCAAACCACCGCTGCACCATCATGCCCCCCCGATTTCGTGCGTCATGGACGGGATGTTCGTTGACTGGCCTGTCAAGTCGACCCCCTTGGCCGCCGCAAGACAGGACTTGAACCCCCAGGATCTAAAGCATTTCCACCGGCCCTTTTGCATCCTTCATGCCAAGGCCATCTGCTGTCCGCACCCAACCGGTATATCAACCACCTAGACGCTCCAATCACCCACAGCGACCACGATACCTCACCAGACCCCCACCTAAAACCTTTAGAGTCCTGACAAGAAGTGTACTCGCTGATTGCTGGGGGCGCCAGGCGACAGCTGGCAACCCACCGAGCACCAGCACGTCCGCGTGGCACCCCAGGGACAGACCAAGAACCGACCAAGAACCGACCAAGAGCCGACCAAGAGCCGACCAAGAACCGACCAAGAACCGACCAAGAACCGACCAAGAACCGACCAAGAACCGACCAAGAACCGACCAAGAACCGACCAAGAGCCGACCAAGAACCGACCAAGAACCGACCAAGAACCGACCAAGAACCGACCAAGAACCGACCAAGAACCGACCAAGAACCCACCAAGAGCCGACCAAGAACCGACCAAGAACCGACCAAGAACCGACCAAGAACCGACCAAGAACCGACCAAGAACCGACCAAGAACCGACCAAGAACCGACCAAGAACCGACCAAGAGCCGACCAAGAACCGATCAAGAACCGACCAAGAACCGACCAAGAACCGACCAAGAACCGACCAAGAACCGACCAAGAACCGACCAAGAGCCGACCAAGAACCGACCAAGAACCGACCAAGAACCGACCAAGAACCGACCAAGAACCGACCAAGAACCGACCAAGAGCCGACCAAGAGCCGACCAAGAACCGACCAAGAACCGACCAAGAACCGACCAAGAACCGACCAAGAACCCACCAAGAGCCGACCAAGAACCGACCAAGAACCGACCAAGAACCGACCAAGAACCGACCAAGAACCGACCAAGAACCGACCAAGAACCCACCAAGAAGCGACCAAGAGCCGACCAAGAACCGACCAAGAGCCGACCAAGAACCCACCAAGAACCGACCAAGAACCGACCAAGAACCGACCAAGAACCGACCAAGAACCGACCAAGAACCGACCAAGAACCGACCAAGAACAGACCAAGAACCGACCAAGAACCGACCAAGAACCGACCAAGAGCCGACCAAGAACCGACCAAGAACCGACCAAGAACCGACCAAGAACCGACCAAGAACCGACCAAGAGCCGACCAAGAGCCGATCAAGAACCGACCAAGAACCGACCAAGAACCGACCAAGAACCGACCAAGAACCGACCAAGAACCGACCAAGAACCGACCAAGAACCGACCAAGAACCGACCAAGAACCGACCAAGAACCGATCAAGAACCGACCAAGAACCGACCAAGAACCGACCAAGAACCGACCAAGAGCCGACCAAGAACCGACCAAGAGCCGACCAAGAACCCACCAAGAACCGACGAAGAACCGACCAAGAACCGACCAAGAACCGACCAAGAACCGACCAAGAACCGACCAAGAGCCGACCAAGAACCGACCAAGAACCGACCAAGAACCGACCAAGAACCGACCAAGAACCGACCAAGAACCGACCAAGAACCGACCAAGAACCGACCAAGAACCGACCAAGAACCGACCAAGAGCCGACCAAGAACCGACCAAGAACCGACCAAGAACCGACCAAGAGCCGACCAAGAACCGACCAAGAACCGACCAAGAACCGACCAAGAACCGACCAAGAACCGACCAAGAACCGACCAAGAACCGACCAAGAACCGACCAAGAACCGACCAAGAACCGACCAAGAGCCGACCAAGAGCCGACCAAGAACCGACCAAGAACCGACCAAGAACCGACCAAGAACCGACCAAGAGCCGACCAAGAACCGACCAAGAACCGACCAAGAGCCGACCAAGAGCCGACCAAGAACCGACCAAGAACCGACCAAGAACCGACCAATTAAGAACCGACCAAGAACCGACCAAGAACCGACCAAGAACCGACCAAGAACCGACCAAGAGCCGACCAAGAGCCGACCAAGAACCGACCAAGAACCGACCAAGAACCGACCAAGAACCGACCAAGAACCGACCAAGAACCGACCAAGAACCGACCAAGAACCGACCAAGAGCCGACCAAGAACCGACCAAGAACCGACCAAGAACCGACCAAGAACCGACCAAGAACCGACCAAGAACCGACCAAGAACCGACCAAGAGCCGACCAAGAACCGACCAAGAACCGACCAAGAACCGACCAAGAACCGACCAAGAACCGACCAAGAACCGACCAAGAACCGACCAAGAACCGACCAAGAACCGACCAAGAACCGACCAAGAACCGACCAATTAAGAACCGACCAAGAACCGACCAAGAGCCGACCAAGAGCCGACCAAGAGCCGACCAAGAGCCGACCAAGAACTGACCAAGAACCGACCAAGAACCGACCAAGAGCCGACCAAGAGCCGACCAAGAACCGACCAAGAACCGACCAAGAGCCGACCAAGAGCCGACCAAGAACCGACCAAGAACCGACCAAGAACCGACCAAGAACCGACCAAGAACCGACCAAGAACCGACCAAGAACCGACCAAGAGCCGACCAAGAACCGACCAAGAACCGACCAAGAGCCGACCAAGAGCCGACCAAGAACCGACCAAGAACCGACCAAGAACCGACCAATTAAGAACCGACCAAGAACCGACCAAGAACCGACCAAGAACCGACCAAGAACCGACCAAGAGCCGACCAAGAGCCGACCAAGAACCGACCAAGAACCGACCAAGAACCGACCAAGAACCGACCAAGAACCGACCAAGAACCGACCAAGAACCGACCAAGAACCGACCAAGAGCCGACCAAGAACCGACCAAGAACCGACCAAGAACCGACCAAGAACCGACCAAGAACCGACCAAGAACCGACCAAGAACCGACCAAGAGCCGACCAAGAACCGACCAAGAACCGACCAAGAACCGACCAAGAACCGACCAAGAACCGACCAAGAACCGACCAAGAACCGACCAAGAACCGACCAAGAACCGACCAAGAACCGACCAAGAACCGACCAAGAACCGACCAAGAACCGACCAATTAAGAACCGACCAAGAACCGACCAAGAGCCGACCAAGAGCCGACCAAGAGCCGACCAAGAGCCGACCAAGAACTGACCAAGAACCGACCAAGAACCGACCAAGAGCCGACCAAGAGCCGACCAAGAGCCGACCAAGAACCGACCAAGAGCCGACCAAGAACCGACCAAGAACCGACCAAGAACCCACCAAGAACCGACCAAGAACCGACCAAGAAGCGACCAAGAACCGACCAAGAGCCGACCAAGAACCGACCAAGAACCGACCAAGAACCGACCAAGAACCGACCAAGAACCGACCAAGAGCCGACCAAGAGCCGACCAAGAACCGACCAAGAACCGACCAAGAGCCGACCAAGAGCCGACCAAGAACCGACCAAGAACCGACCAAGAGCCGACCAAGAGCCGACCAAGAACCGACCAAGAACCGACCAAGAACCGACCAAGAGCCGAACAAGAACCGACCAAGAGCCGACCAAGAGCCGACCAAGAACCGACCAAGAACCGACCAAGAACCCACCAAGAACCGACCAAGAACCGACCAAGAAGCGACCAAGAACCCACCAAGAGCCGACCAAGAACCGACCAAGAACCGACCAAGAGCCGACCAAGAACCGACCAAGAACCGACCAAGAGCCGACCAAGAACCGACCAAGAACCGACCAAGAACCGACCAAGAGCCGACCAAGAGCCGACCAAGAACCGACCAAGAACCGACCAAGAACCGACCAAGAACCGACCAAGAACAGACTAAGAACAGACCAACAACTGACCACGAACCGACCAATAACTCTTACTAGGGCCCCTCCCAGCCATGCGGCGGATGCTTTTATTCTGAGGCAGGCGTGTACCTGTGAGAAAGCAAGCATCGGCATACCTGGCCGGTGAACTCCCCCTCAAACGGGAGACACCGGGACAGTGCAGGGTCTAGGGAGGCCCTGGCCATCTGGGACCCCATCCTGGCGCAATCATGTCGATGGCACGCTTGCCAGTGGAGTTCCTGAGAAGGTACGAGATGATGTGACCATGAGCCGCAAGCCGTTGGTCTTGATTGGATCATGGAGTGTTGTGGTATAGGACGATCATCTTCTCTTCAAAATCCCAGGAAGAAGCAATCTGAGCCTCCAGGCCATCGATTGATGCGCAGATCGAGATCAGCCAACCCCGTTTCCCAGCTCGTTCACTCAAGAAATATCTCTTGATGCTTGCAGAAGCAGACAATAAATTAATCTCTAAACCCAATAATGAAGGACAAGGTGAAAATAAAGCACAAGAAATGTAAGGAACAAGGCATGCTAAGAGCAGGTATCAGCGGACGGAATACGCGCCTGCTCATTGGCTAACGAACGGGCGAAAAACGCGACATACCTTGTGTTTGCGGTTGCAGTAATAGAGGGCTCCACAGACGCATCCCACTCCTAGTTCGCACGGCTTGGCACACCATTGGCAGTCGCGCATTGAATATGGTATGGCCCGATAGGCCCGTTACATTCACTTCACTGGCGACCTGCTTGCCTACCTCCGCCCAGAGCCTGCAATCGGCATGAATAATGTCGCCTTTCGGGATAGATAATGTTGCATGGTGCCCATGGGCAGTAAGCTACTGCTGCAGGATTCTCCGAAATAAACACGCCTCAAGGATTCAACACGGTCCAAGCCACTGAGTGCATGGCATCTGTTCCAAATCGTCAACAAGGCTTAGACACACTTGTCCCAAATTGTCCACAGGGCTTGATAGTGAAATAGTTTGGTACGATACTGTGTGTAGTGTGGTTGGTGCCATTGCCAACGCATCTATACCTAATATACCTAATATACAGTAGGATGTGCAGGCCAAGGTGCAGGCTCCAAATAAATGAATGACCAATTTTACAGGCTTCTAGCCCTCCAATCTCCATTTTTACCAATTTCGTGTACCTGTCAACCATTCCAAATTTCCAATCGCGGGTGTATCCGATCATGCAACCGTACATGTCCCCGCTCAGTATCTTTGGTTCTTGTCTGTTTGTGATGGCATGCTGTTCAGTGTCTTGGCCCTCGGCAGTTGGCCGTTTCCAAATCTCTGCTGCCCATGTGCGGCGTGGGCAACAACAACAAGTCAATATACGAAGGCAAAATGAAAAAAGTTAAAACGTTAGCCGCCGACAATCTGGAGCGTCCGATGATGGATCCAACGGACGCGATAAACCCGACGCAGTCCACATGCAACCAACCAAAACTAGAACAAATGCACATCTTGGCTGGATGTCACAGCTCCTTGCCCAATCGCGGCGCGGCGAGCCGGCGACCACACCAGGCCGATCATGATGATCACTGATCAGGCGATCTTCACAAAATTAATTACCTCGTTGCCAACTTCACATCGCGTCAACCTGCTGGCCCCGGCAGCCATGGCGGGGTTAATTAGGCTGCACCGCTGCCAGCCCGTTCGGGATGTGGTTCGTGGCTTGGTTGCCGTTTGCTTGTTTACAGCCTTGTGCTGCGTAAACTCTCAGCAGCTGGATGATAATCACGGACTACGCCAAGGCATTGAGCGGCTCGTGCTGTCTGGTGGTGATCAGCCGGACGTCGACATCGTTGATCAGCACGCTCATGATGTCGACCGCGGTGTCGAAGCAGATATGTCAGTGACACCAAGGCGGAGACTTTTGACAGGTATCATGTGACTCTTGTGCTTGGGAGCGTGTACCTTCGTCTTACGTACAATCCTGCACGCATGTTACGCCGACTTGGTACGGACTGCGACCCATAGTAATTTCAACGCATGCATCATGAGTGGGAATCGAACGTTGCACGTGTTTATGAGGTCGTACCTGATTAGCTGGCCAATTAGGTGTGATTCGATAAACTGCGCATGCAGTCCTAATATTCATTGAGCACTGCACGGAATTATCTCCAATCGACGCACGTACGAATCGAAAGTCGTGAGGGTGCTGCGAGAAAGCTGCTGATCAGATGTATAACGTATGCACAGCCAGCACAGGAACACTGCTCGTTGCTCTTACCATTTTAGAATTAGAAGCAATTTGATTCCGACATCCTTCAAGTCCGGGCACTTAGTACAGTGCTGGGCTGCGAGACATTACTGCGCCAGTTATGTCTGGCCTCGACTTGACCGACCTGCTGCTGGTTTTTCGGAATGTCTAACACTAGCTACTTCAATACACAGTTGGTGCCCCTGTTGCGGCAAAATGCATGCTTCGTTGGAAATCAACCCCCGTCCCTGCCCCCTTCAACCCCTGCCCCCAGCCCTTGTTTTTTTTATTACTCAACCCCACCGTCACATCAGTGACATCACCAGTGTCAGCTTATAGTTGCCTCAAGAGCAAGTCCATACCACGTGGATTGATAGTGACTTTAATTACAGATAGAGTCGTTCCTTCATACTACATTTGTGTGTTTATTAACCCAAGTAATTACCCCTAGCGATGTCTACAGTTAGTAGAGTCCACTCTTTGGTTTCTCTTATTTAAATGTTTTATCACTTCATTATTAGTAGAAGTCAGGTGGAAATGTATGCGTTCCTTAGTAATTCCTGTCACTAGCTCCACTATCAGCGATGGATATGAAGCACCATCCCTTCATCTGTCACTTCTATACCCATACCTCACGCCACTGGCAATGCAAGGCAAATGAAACATCATCCCGTGTACGCTGATCTATAACTACACATCACCATCCATGGAAATTGAAGGAGGTACTGAAACCCTTCACGTGTCACTTGTTTGCCTCATGCATACTAGTGTTTGTTTACTGTCACGGATTACAGTGGTGATTATTTACTGTCAGTCGCACAATAGTGGTGACTGTTTACTGACACGCACGACAATGGTAATCGTTTACTGTATGCATAGTAGTGGCGGTTTGTTAGTATGAAGACTCCACAAGCTGATCCGTCCAGGTGTCTCTATCAGTCTATGTTGCCCTTCAAAGGAGTATTTTTTACCTGTTTTCGGGTAGGGAGGGGGCGCCAACATAATGCTGTGTGCCTTTAATTATCGTGGTAAACATGCTATCACCCTAAACCCAATGTGCTAACCTGTAATTACTGAATTTCCCCGGAACTCTATGAACTTTTAGCCCTTTTTAGTTGTTGCCTGCCAAGTTGTGCACGTTTTACGGAGGAGCATGCAACCTGTTTCCTCCATCCTCCATCCCCCATTTCGAGAAAACTGCCAGTGCTTTCCGTTAAACCCTGATCCCTTGACCGCTATATTTGCTGATCTGTCTATTCATCTAGCTAGTCAAATGTCTGTCTGCCGACTGACCGACGGAACAACCGACCGACCGACCGACCCACATACAGACAGACCGAACGAACGAACAAACGAACGAACGAACGAACGAACGAACGAACGAACGAACGAACGATTGAACGAACAAACGAACGAACGAACAAACAAACGAACGAACGAACGAACGAACGAACGAACGAACGAACGAACGAACGAACGAACGAACGAACGAACGAACGAACGAACGAACGAACGAACGAACGAACGAACGAACGAACGAACGAACGAACGAACGAACGAACGAACGAACGAACGAACGAACGAACGAACGAACGAACGAACGAACGAACGAACGAACGAACGCCACAACGCCACAACGCCACAACGCCACAACGCCACAACGCCACAACGCCACAACGCCACAACACCACAACGCCACAACGCCACAACACCACAACGCCACAACGCCACAACGCCACAACGCCACAACGCCACAACGCCACAACGCCACAACGCCACAACGCCACAACGCCACAACGCCACAACGCCACAACGCCACAACGCCACAACGCCACAACGCCACAACGCCACAACGCCACAACGCCACAACGCCACAACGCACCAACGCACCAACGCACCAACGCACCAACGCACCAACGCACCAACCCACCAACGCCACCAACGCCACCAACGCCACCAACGCCACCAACGCCACCAACGCCACCAACGCCACCAACGCCACCAACGCCACCAACGCCACCAACGCCACCAACGCACCAACGCACCAACGCACCAACGCACCAACGCACCAACGCACCAACGCACCAACCAACCAACCAACCAACCAACCAACCAACGAACCAACGAACCAACCAACCAACCAACCAACCAACCAACCAACCAACCAACCAACCAACCAACCAACCAACCAACCAACCAACCAACCAACCAACCAACCAACCAACCAACCAACCAACCAACCAACCAACCAACCAACCAACCAACCAACCAACCAACCAACCAACCAACCAACCAACCATCCATCCATCCATCCATCCATCCATCCATCCATCCATCCATCCATCCATCCATCCATCCATCCATCCATCCATCCATCCATCCATCCATCCATCCATCCATCCATCCATCCATCCATCCATCCATCCATCCATCCATCCATCCATCCATCCATCCATCCATCCATCCATCCATCCATCCATCCATCCATCCATCCATCCATCCATCCATCCATCCATCTATGCATCCATCCATCCATCCACTCATCCATTCAACCCTCCGTCCGTCCGTCCGCCCACCCACCCACCCACCCACCCACCCACCCACCCACCCACCCACCCACCCACCCACCCACCCACCCACCCACCCACCCACCCACCCACCACCCACCCACCCACCCACCCACCCACCCACCCACCCACCCACCCACCCACCCATCCATCCATCCATCCATTTATCCACCCTGCTGGTCCCTGTGCACTATGTGCATGCAGGCATCGCCTGGCAAAGCGGTAGCTCATGCTGGTCACATACACATGTACTACCCTTCTTCCCCACCCACCCTTTCATAACCTTAGTCCTGGCGGCTTGCACGCAACGTTGTTTGCCCTCGCAGTGAACCCATCGTGTGAGTTCCCCCCCGGGAGCGTCAGCCCGTTCCAAGAAACCCCGTGCACCAAAGCGGTTCTCCTGGACGTCTTCATGAGCCTTTACATGGTCAACTGCAAGTCGTCTGTCCTCAGCCTGTCTGACCTTGCCTATGATCTCAATTCCGACGCCTTTTACGCCGACACCTGCGCCATCGAGCTGTCACTCGTGAACATTACCACTGCATCGAATGGGACACGGCGGCTGCTTGAGGCTGGCTCCGTTCTCAACTTCACGGCACGGGTGTACTACGACGTCTCCCGCCAGGCAAAGAACATGCGCGATTTCCTCGAAACGCCCGAGGGGCGTGGGGCGGTCGGCGAGATCTTTGGAAACCAAGTCGGTGATGGGTCGGTTCTGGACCTACAGTCAACACTCGTAGTGGGTAGGTATCACCTGATCTTGTCCACTCTCCTCAACCGGTTGCATGTGTCCTTTCCCCGCCCTGTCACACCCTCGCTCCCATGATGTAAGATCAGAACGCAACCACCGTGAGGGGATTGCAATGCAAAGCCATAGTGACCTGGGCATAAGACAGTGACCATCACACCAAACATAAGATCACTTTGGAAATGCCAAGGTGGGGGCTGCCTTGGGAAGCGATAGAGAACCTGGTTCACTATACTTAGCACCATTCACTACAAGAGTGAGATGCAACCATGGAATGCAGGGTTGCCTGGCAAAGCGGTAGCCCATGCTGGTTACTGAAAGTGCACTGTATGTGTGCCGGCGTTGCCTGGCAAAGCGATAACCAATGCTGGTCACTGTAAGCACACTTCATGTGTTCAGGCGTTGCCTGGCAAAGCGATAGCTCCATATCTGTCACATTTCCATTCCATCTCCCCTCCTCCCTTCATGGTGCCACCGTGAACTTTATCTCCCTGTATAGATAGTCGAGTTCTTGACAGTGCTCTGGCCTCAGATTCATCGTTGGCCTTGTTCCAGCCCTTGCTCTCTTCATCTTTCTGCCTCCGCCTCCGCCTCGGCCTTTTCCTACTCCTGTTCCTGTTCTGACGAGAATGACGATGCCGATGATAATGACCATGATGTTCACGTTCACGTTCACGTCCATGTCCACGCCCACGTCCACATCCACGTCCACGCCCACGCCCACGCCCACGCCCACGCCCACGCCCACGCCCACGCCCACGCCCACGCCCATGCCCACGCCCACGCCCACGCCCACGCCCCTCTACGCCCCTCTACGCCCACGCCCACGCCCACGCCCACGTGCACGTCCACGTGCACGTCCACGTCCACGCCCACGCCCACGCCCACGCCCACGCCCACGCCCACGCCCACGCCCACGCCCACGCCCACGCCCACGCCCACGCCCACGTCCACATCCACGTCCACGTTCAGCGGGGCTCCCTGTTCATCATGGTGCGTGGACGCCTTTGATCCCTTCTGCGAGCTGCCACCGGCTCAAATGCATGCCAGCTCCCACACCCTTTTTCCTTTGAAGCCCACCGCATGCTGCATGCTCCCACCCTTTTTCCTTTAAAGCCCGCTGCATGTTGCACGGTCCCACCCTTTTCTCCCCCGCACACACACACAGGGCATTGTCAATGATAGACACACATACTCATGCATTCCTCTTCTCCCCCACCCACCCCTTCATAACCTTAGTCCTGCCGGCGTGCGCTCGACGTGATTTTCCCTCGCAGCGAACCCAACGTGCGAGTTCCCCCCCGGCAGCGTCGCCCCGTACTTAGAAACCTGGTGCTTCTCAGGTTATCCCTTGGACATCTTCATGAGCTTCTACATGATCAACTGCCAGTCGTCCACCCTCATCCTCCCCGAAGTCGTCGAGGCGCTCGCAGGCCTGGCCTTTTTTGTTGACCCCTGCGCCGTCGAGCTGTCACTCGTGGATGGATGGAATGGGACACGACCGCTGCTTGAGGCGGGCTCCCTTCTTAACTTCACGGCACGGGTGTACCTCAACAGCCCCGACGAGGCGAAGAGCAAGAGCGATAACCTCAAGTCGTTTTACGGGCGTGCTAATGTCATGGTGGCCTTTGGACTCAAAGTCGGTGATTGGGAGAGTCTGGACCTATGGACAAGCTATGGATTCGCCGTCTCTGGTAGGTATCACCCGATCTTGGCCACTCTCCTCAACCGGTTGCATGTGTCCTTTCCCCGCCCTGTCACACCCTCGCTCCCATGAGGTAAGATCAGAACGCAACCACCGTGAGGGGATTGCAATGCGAAGCTATAGTGACCTGGGCATAAGACAGTGACCATCACACCAAACATAAGATCACTTTGGAAATGCCAAGGTGGGGGCTGCCTTGGGAAGCGATAGAGAACCTGGTTCACTATACTTAGCACCATTCACTACAAGAGTGAGATGCAACCATGGAATGCGGGGTTGCCTGGCAAAGCGGTAGCCCATGCTGGTCACTGTAAGCACACTACATGCGTGCAGGCGTTGCCTGGCAAAGCTCTAGCGCATGCTTGTCACATACACATGCCCCCCCTTCTTTCCCTCCCACCCCTTCATAACCTTAGTCCTGCCGGCGTGCGCTCGACGTGATTTTCCCTCGCAGGGAACCCAACGTGTGTGTTTCCCCCCGGCAGCGTCACCCCGCTCGGCGAAGCCTCGTGCCCCACAGCGTTTCCTCTGGAGTTTCACGTGAGCTTCTACATGTTCAACTGCCAGTCATCCACCCTCAACCTTGCCCACCTGGCCATCGCGTTCCGAGACAGAATCTTTGGTGTCTACCTGTGCGCCATCGAGCTGTCACTTGTGGACAATGGCGATGCATCGAATGGGACACGGCGGCTGCTTGAGGCCGGCTCCGTTCTCAACTTCACGGCACGGGTGTACCTCAACAGCACCGATGAGGCAAAGAACATGCGCGATTACCTCGAATCGCTCGAGGGGCGTGGGAAGGTCGGCCAGATCTTTGGAGTCCAAGTCGGTGATTGGTCGGTTATGGACCTACAGTCAACACTCATAGTGGGTAGGTATCACCTGATCTTGTCCACTCTCCTCAACCGGTTGCATGTGTCCTTTCCCCGCCCTGTCACACCCTCGCTCCCATGATGTAAGATCAGAACGCAACCACCGTGAGGGGATTGCAATGCGAAGCCATAGTGACCTGGTCATAAGACAGTGACCATCACACCAAACATAAGATCACTTTGGACATGCCAAGGTGGGGGCTGCCTTGCGAAGCGATAGATAACCTGGCTCACTATACTTAGCACCATTCACTACAAGAGTGAGATGCAACCATGGAATGCGGGGTTGCCTGGCAAAGCGGTAGCCCATGCTGGTCACTGTAAGCACACTACATGCGTGCAGGCGTTGCCGGGCAAAGCGGTAGCCCATGCTGGTCACTGTAAGCACACTGCATGCGTGCAGGCGTTGCCAAGGGAAGCGATAGCTCTGCATCTGTCACAGTTTCATTCACTCTCCCCTTGTCTAGGCACCGGTGGCCTTCATCTCTCCGGATCGCCGAGTCCTTGAACGTTATCTGGCCTAGGCCTTGGCCCCATGCTCGTTCTCCTGCTTGTTTATCTCTTATGCATATGCGTATGCCTATTCCTATGCCCATAAATTAATTAGTTATTAGACATGCTGGAATTTCCCTCAAGGGGAAAGTTGTGAGAGAGACCCTGTTCATGAGGGTACCTATGCCCAGGCCTAGGCCTAGGCCTAGGTCCACGCCTACGCCTACGCCTACGCCTACGCCTACGCCTACGCCTACGCCTACGCCTACGCCTACGCCTATTGTCTAGGCCTGGGCCTTGGCCTACGCAGTTGATTGGATTAAGGTTTTTACGATGAGCGCCAAGTGGCATATTGAACTATGGAAACCAGCTTTGGCTCGGCCAATGTATGGCTTTTAGCCAATTAAATTTGGGCTCGGCACGGCCACGTGTGGCGACTGGCGGGCAAGGGAGTCAACTGGCTTCCCTGGTAACTTCTTAACCTGTCACCTGTCACTGGTGGGCGGTCTTCCGAGTGAGTCCCAAGCGTAGAATCTCCAAGTATACCACGGCGTGGCGCGGCGCTTACAGGCCAGTCGGCTTTGTGAGCGTCAGGCGACCGATGCACGCGAGTCGACAGGCCAACAGCTGATTCACTGTAGGACAGGCGCAGGGCACGGGGCCATTGGTGACTGGTGGAGGCTACTACACTACTAGTACCTACTATATACGAGGGGGACTTGCGGTGGAGAGCCGGCTGGAACTAACGCTGACACGGCCACGTGTGGCGTCGCTAGGCACTAGCATTGGATTCAGCACGGCCATTATGTGGCGACAAGCATTTGCCAGGTAGCACAGCACCCTCACTGTGTGGCGTATTGAGAGCTGTCATTTTGGGGTGATATCGCCACAATTTGCTAAAACTGGCGCTTCACCGCCACAATTGGTGTGCAAACGCCACTAATTGAAACACTGGACTACGCCCACGCCTATTCCTATTCCCATCCCCATCCCCATCCCCATCCCCATCCCCATCCCCATCCCCATCCCCATCCCCATCCCCATCCCCATCCCCATCCCCATCCCCATCCCCATCCCCATCCCCATCCCCATCCCCATCCCCATCCCCATCCCCATCCCCATCCCATCCCCATCCCCATCCCCATCCCCATCCCCATCCCCATCCCCATCCCCATCCCCATCCCATCCCCATCCCCATCCCCATCCCCATCCCCATCCCCATCCCCCTTATCCCTTATCCCTTATCCCTTATCCCTTATCCCTTATCCCTTATCCCTTATCCCTTATCCCTTATCCCTCATCCCTCATCCCTCATCCCTCATCCCTCATCCCTTATCCCTTGTCCCTTATCCCTCATCCCTCATCCCTCATCCCTTATCCCTTATCCCTCATCCCTTATCCCTTGTCCCTTGTCCCTTGTCCCTTGTCCCTTGTCCCTTGTCCCTTGTCCCTTGTCCCTTGTCCCTTGTCCCTTGTCCCTTGTCCCTTGTCCCTTATCCCTTATCCCTTATCCCTTATCCCTTATCCCTTATCCCTTATCCCTTATCCCTCATCCCTTATCCCTTATCCCTTATCCCTCATCCCTCATCCCTCATCCCTCATCCCTCATCCCTCATCCCTTATCCCTTATCCCTCATCCCTTATCCCTTGTCCCTTGTCCCTTGTCCCTTGTCCCTTGTCCCTTGTCCCTTGTCCCTTGTCCCTTATCCCTTATCCCTTATCCCTTATCCCGTATCCCTTGTCCCTCATCCCTCATCCCTTATCCCTTATCCCTCATCCCTCATCCCTTATCCCTTATCCCTTATCCCTTATCCCTTGTCCCTTATCCCTTATCCCTTATCCCTTATCCCGTATCCCTCATCCCTCATCCCTCATCCCTTATCCCTTATCCCTTATCCCTTATCCCTTATCCCTTATCCCTTATCCCTTATCCCTTATCCCTTATCCCTTATCCCTTATCCCTTATCCCTTATCCCTTATCCCTTATCCCTTATCCCTTATCCCTTATCCCTTATCCCTTATCCCTTATCCCTTATCCCTCATCCCTTATCCCTTATCCCTTATCCCTCATCCCTTATCCCTTATCCCTTATCCCTTATCCCGTATCCCTCATCCCTCATCCCTTATCCCTTATCCCTTATCCCTCATCCCTCATCCCTTATCCCTTATCCCTTATCCCTTATCCCTCATCCCTTATCCCTTATCCCTTATCCCTCATCCCTCATCCCTCATCCCTCATCCCTCATCCCTCATCCCTCATCCCTTATCCCTTGTCCCTTGTCCCTTGTCCCTTGTCCCTTGTCCCTTGTCCCTTGTCCCTTGTCCCTTGTCCCTTGTCCCTTGTCCCTTGTCCCTTGTCCCTTGTCCCTTGTCCCTTGTCCCTTGTCCCTTGTCCCTTGTCCCTTGTCCCTTGTCCCTTGTCCCTTGTCCCTTGTCCCTTGTCCCTTGTCCCTTGTCCCTTGTCCCTTGTCCCTTGTCCCTTGTCCCTTGTCCCTTGTCCCTTGTCCCTTGTCCCTTGTCCCTTGTCCCTTGTCCCTTGTCCCTTGTCCCTTGTCCCTTGTCCCTTGTCCCTTGTCCCTTGTCCCTTGTCCCTTGTCCCTTGTCCCTTGTCCCTTGTCCCTTGTCCCTTGTCCCTCATCCCTCATCCCTCATCCCTCATCCCTTATCCCTTATCCCTTGTCCCTTGTCCCTTGTCCCTTGTCCCTTGTCCCTTGTCCCTTGTCCCTTGTCCCTTGTCCCTTATCCCTTGTCCCTTGTCCCTTGTCCCTTGTCCCTTGTCCCTTGTCCCTTGTCCCTTGTCCCTTGTCCCTTGTCCCTTGTCCCTTGTCCCTTGTCCCTTGTCCCTTGTCCCTTGTCCCTTGTCCCTTGTCCCTTGTCCCTTGTCCCTTGTCCCTTGTCCCTTGTCCCTTGTCCCTTGTCCCTTGTCCCTTGTCCCTTGTCCCTTGTCCCTTGTCCCTTGTCCCTTGTCCCTTGTCCCTTGTCCCTTGTCCCTTGTCCCTTGTCCCTTGTCCCTTGTCCCTTGTCCCTTGTCCCTTGTCCCTTGTCCCTTGTCCCTTGTCCCTTGTCCCTTGTCCCTTGTCCCTTGTCCCTTGTCCCTTGTCCCTTGTCCCTTGTCCCTTGTCCCTTGTCCCTTGTCCCTTGTCCCTTGTCCCTTGTCCCTTGTCCCTTGTCCCTTGTCCCTTGTCCCTTGTCCCTTGTCCCTTGTCCCTTGTCCCTTGTCCCTTGTCCCTTGTCCCTTGTCCCTTGTCCCTTGTCCCTTGTCCCTTGTCCCTTGTCCCTTGTCCCTTGTCCCTTGTCCCTTGTCCCTTGTCCCTTGTCCCTTGTCCCTTGTCCCTTGTCCCTTGTCCCTTGTCCCTTATCCCTTATCCTTATCCCTTATCCCTTATCCTTATCCCTTATCCCTTATCCCTTATCCCTTATCCCCATGCCGATGCCGATGCCCATGCCGATGCCCATGCCCATGCCGATGCTGTTCCCCTTCCACTCACTGGGGCTCCCTGTTCATCATGGTGTGTGGGCGCCTTTGATCCCTTGTGCGAGCTGCCACCCGCTCAAATGCACGCCTCCTCCCACCCTTTTTCCTTTGAAGCCCGCCACATGTTGCACGGTCCCACCCGTTTCTCTTCAAAGCCCACTGCATGTTGAAGTGCTACTCCGGCGCCGAGGGCGTTGCCTATCCCTGAATGCCTTTCTCGTGCTTGCTCCTTAATGTCCGTCTCGCAGCCAACCCAAGTTCCTACTTAAGTGCCGCCGACATCTGGTATTTACAAACCTTTCTCCTGCTTGCATTCTCCCCTTCCTGTTCCACCCGCAGCGAACCCAGCGTGCTACTTCAGCGCCGCGGACTTAGTCCTGGACAGCGACACTGCCTGCCCCAACGCGTTCGCGGTCGACGCGGTCATCCACGCCAATGTGAGCGACTGTGATGTGACATCGTACAGCCTGCCCGCCATCGTGGCCGACCTAACTGCGGTGCCGCGCCCGCTGTATGACATCCCCGTTTGCGCGGTCGAGATGACGCCGATCATGACCTATGTGGACGATAGCCCCGATGACTCGGACGATGACAGCTCGGATGAAGATAGCTCTGACGACAGGAGGCGGAAGCTGCTGAGCAGGAGGAGAGAGCTGCTGATGCTGGTTCCCCCCGACGCGGGCAGGATTGCCCTCGCGATGCGCGTGCACGTGCCCACAGAGGCCCGAGGGCTGACGCTCCGTGACATGCTCAACTCCGAAGAGGGCCGGGGCCTGATGGCAGCCATTCTGGAAGCGCAGGTCGGCATCGTGACGGATGTTAGTGTCGCCGCGACCCTGGTGTCCCTGCAAGCATCGGTCAAGTCCGACCCCCATTTCTCAACACCGGACGGGCGCACCTTTGACTTCCAGGGCGTGGCGGGGGAGACGTACTGCGTCGTGACGGACAAGCGCGTCCAGGTCAACACGCGGCTGATGGGCGCGGCTGCCAACGTCACCCTGGTGGCAAGGAAAAGCCCCCTGGCTGGGGCCGCTAGTTCCCAGCTGGACGCCCGCACGTGGATGGACCAGGTCGGCATCCTGTATGGGGGCGACCGGATCCTGATCGGAGCAGCATCGCTGGCTGGGACACCGTACCCCATCTCTGTCGGCACCATCCACGTGAACGGGGTGAGCGCCCACGTATAGTACAACCCACCCACCCCTGAATGCCCTTCTCTATACATAAGTGAACTGGAGATAAGTCACCTGTACCCTTCTGTGTAGATTAGTGAACTGAAGATTGTAAAACTATACCCTTCTCTCTAGAGCAGAGAACTGAAGAACTATACCCTTTTCCTGTTGCCATGTTGCATCTCTATGGGCACCATCCACGTCCATGGGGCAGGTGGCTATTTATAATACCTGATCGTATCTCTTCTACTAGCCCATGTGCTACCAGTGAAATAGCTACACTACTGTACATGCCGTATCTCCTGTAACTCTACCAGTGCATGTGCCACCAGGAGCATAGCTATGTACAGGTCGATGTCATGCAGGTTAGCATGCCATGTGACAGCCATGGTTGTTTGATTTTTTAAAATGGAAGCAGTACAGGATGAATGGCACATGCGGTGTGCCTACTCGCTATGTCTTGTACATGTGGATGCCGTCCACAGCGACGGGTTGAATGCCCATGTGACCATCCACATGGGCTTCTCCACCCAATTGAATTAGAAACTCTGTTTGACACTGAAAGCTCAAGGGTGTCGCGGAGCACCTTTGTGCCGTGTCCCTGACCTGCGGACCTTGTCCATAGAAGTGGGTGAGCGCCGTAGCCTGCCGTGGGTACCACAAGGTAAATGGGCCGTGGGAACCACAAAGTAAGTGGGTTGGTAAGAGAGTGCACGGACGGGCACAACGGTGGCGCTGCTCCTGCGGGGTACTTTACCAGTTTACTGCAAAGCACGCACAATAGAAGTGGGGTGTTAGGCCTCGAAAGCGGTGTCGATTGGACAGTAAGCTACTATTGTATTTATGTTAGGATGCGAGAGGCGCTGAGCCCGATGGTCCATTTGTCATCCACCACGTCTGTGGGCACTGTGTTCACTCACTGTTCATGTAATTAGTCGATGTGCCCCACCCACTTTCTGGTTTTTCTCTCGTGCCACCGGTGCGCCTGCGCATACGACCTCGTGCCTAAAGTAATTTCTCGCGACATCATACTGACACATCTGGATGCCACCTGGCGCCTCCCTGTTCGCCGAGACCTGGTTTCATTAGTGCAGGCTTGTTTCAATTGAATAGGTTGGGCTGTTTGTTGAATAGGGCTATTGGTCATCAGTCCATTTCCCCAAGGATCGGAGATATCACCCTGGAAAGGACCTTATTTGAGCAGAAACAGGTAGGCGGCGTGGATGGCTGGGTGGGTAACGAGGTTGGCAGGTGGGCAGGCGGGTATGGAGGTTTATGGATAAATTTTTCGAGCACCTCTTGGATTCTTGCCCTCGACATGACGCACAGCCTGGCCTTGCTCTTGTAGCTTTACGTACTAGGATCCTTGCTGCTGGCTGCTGCTCACAAGGAAAGGGGGCTGCAGCCTTACTTTGGATGAAGCTTGCTTAGAGATCTTTGGCATGTGAACTCAATTCAGTTCAGTTGATCGCGGGTCTGCGAAGGTTTGTGGCCCTGTTTGGGAGGATACTTCTCCATCTGTGACGTTTGCGTGCAATTATTTCCCCTTTTTATGTGAGTGTAATGAAAGAACATGCCATTTGGAGGGGATCCTTTTTTTATTGTTCACTGCCCTCGTCTGTGAAGGTTGCTGTTTGTTGGTGATAACGGGTCTTCAGTCTGTGAGATCAGGGGTGGCAATATGCGAGAGATTCCGGATGACCAAGCTTGCTATTAAATCTGGTTGTAAGCTAGGTATCGACATCGGCACGGCACTACAACCAAAATCCGTAGCAAAAGTACCTACCAACTTTTCTTACCAAATTTTGCTACGGCCCCAACTAACCGGTTGAAGTTTGGTTGTGAGGGCCGTGCCTGCCCTCGGGGGGCATTTCGTAGGGTTTTCGTACCGTGGAGCACGATTTCCATACATGAGCGCTGTAGTCTATCCCAAACAGCTGACTTAACACAATCTGTTCAGGCCTCGCGCCGCAAGCTAATTTTTTACCAGATTTGGATTTTGCTCACCCGGAAGAGCGCTTGAAATTTAGTTGTAAGCCCGACAAGTGCCCGAGGTGTTACCCGACAAGTGGCCGGCGCTTACAACTTGTCGGGTCACTTGTCGGGTAAATCCGGTTCAAAACCCAATTCCTAAGTGGAAGTATTTTTGGTTGTCCAGAACTCATGATTAAATGAAACAAAAATTTGCCATGTATGGCTCCTTGCTCTCATGATCCCATCCTTGAAACCAGCCCACTGTCTTCTTTCCCCTGCACAGGCCTACGTTGACAAGTTGCCTGAAGCTTTCTTGACCCACTGGTTCTTTATTTAAGCGCGATGAGGATTTAGGTTGTGTTCTTCGGCACGCCGATTCCAAATCAATTCCGATTCCATTCAATGCAATTCAAGCCAATGCAATGCGATCCAAACAATTCAATTCCTGGCTCACCTGGCTTTCATTTCCCTGGCCCATTCCACGATTTTCTCCAGGGTCACCTGGTGCTGCTCCCCCTTGCCCACTGACTAGCGCTATCTGGCCCACGTTGCTTGTCCTCTCCGGCTCGTTCGATTTAGGGTTTAGGGTTTAGGGTTCGATTCGTTCTATCTGGCCCCCTCGACCACCTCGCCACTGGGCTCTCTGTGGGTGCCTGGGTGGCATCATGCTATGTGCACGCAAAAAAAATGTTTTCTACATGTATCGTAAATTTCACTTAATTTATATGCCGCAATCATGCTTGTTGCTACTGTCTCATGGTCTCGGATGACGCAGGAGTCCTTGGTGGACGTGGTGGCAAGGAAGAGGCTGCCCTCCGGCGTGACCATCAGCCGCACCAAGACCCGCACAGTTGTCACCCTCCCTGGCCAGATGGTCATCGAGGTGGAGACTGTACGCGCCGCTTTCTGGCGAGCTGGCGCGGGCCCCGGCGCAAACTTCCTCAACCTGACGCTTAAGCAGTTCAATGCCACGGATGAGGTGCATGGCATCCTTGGCCAGTCGTACGCAAAGCAGTACAAGGGTAAGGTGGTGGGTGGTGACAAGGACTACAGGACCAGTGGCATCTTTGCGACTGACTGCAAGTTCAACCAGTTTGCACAAGATGTGTAAAATGAAGAGGAGCCTTGCCAGGCAAGAACTGTTTTCAACCAGTGTGCCAGAGGCATGAAAAAGACAACGGTCAACTCATGCAAGGGAATCATTTTATGATCCAACCTTCCGCTTTATGAGTGGTTTGTAATTTGTTGCCACTGTATTACTGTCTGCTTTGTGTGTCTTTGGACAGGAAGCTTGTTCTGTCCTGTCTTTCAGTTTGTAGTAATGTAGAATGTGAGAAGGGTGAAAAGGACACAGGTTGACGCTGAAACATGGCTGGTTGTGGGTGCCGTGTCGCTTGCTGGATTACATTTTAACTATACTTGTGGTTTCTTTGCTGGTTGGGCATTCATATTTACCACTGCTTTTAGTGTTACGCAGTGTCTTGCAATTGCAAGCTTGGCCCAATCACGCGATTTCTTTTTTTCCTTAGTGTTCTTGCTCAATTATTGATACCACTGCAAAGGTGTCGAGAAAACCTTTGCAAAGACGGATTGCAGTTGAATCATTTGTTTTTGTTTGTATCTTGTTTGTTGCTGTTGGTTTATGTAGATAAAGCTTCATGTTCTTGTGGAAACAATGTAAACACAACCCATGTCCGTGTAACCTTTGGCTTCCACCATCACCAACCTCTTGCATGATTATAACAATTGTTGTCTCACTTAACCCTTTTTTTTTTTTTTTTTTTTTCCTTTTTAAGAACGCGTTGTTTTTGTAGAACGCATACAGCACATAATGATATATATAAAACATGGACATGTTCATGCTCTCCGTCCGAATTAATTCATTCGTTCATTAATTAAGAACATACCTCCGTGGACATGTGCTACACTAGACGTGCCGGGCTCACACCCGGGCAACCTCCTGGTTTGTCTGTAATATGGAGGCAGATGGTACGCATCTGGGCCGCCTCACCGATTCTTTCCAGAGGCGCGCCCACACCTTCGACCAAATCCTCAAATGCCGCCGCCCCCACCTTCAGCAACGCGTCCTTTTCTCCCTCCTTGGCCGCTCCCTCGAGGAGCTTTGGCCCCCCACGCCCCTCACCACCACCGTAACCGAATCCTCCATCCGCTCACTCCTCAAGGAGGCCCTCGAGCAGCACGTGGCCCCCATCGCAGCAGATGTGGCGGTCATGGGCAGCACGCTGGCTGCTGAGCTCCCCCTCCTCTCCACCGCCACCTCCACCATCTCCACCGCCACCTCCACCCTCCTCGCCTCCTCCACCGCCACCACCTCCACCTCCGACGCCATCACCGCCCAGCTCCGTGACATCGACCAGCGTCTTAAGGACAACGCCATCGCTATCGAGGTTCTGCAGAACACCGCAGGCCTCACCGCCCAGGCGGTGAAGGACATTGCCGCCAAGCCAGCCCCGGCTGGCCTGGCCGGCGATGCTCCTCCCATCACCACCTGGGCGGACATGCTTAAGCAACATACCAGCTCCACCACCTCCGCCGTCGCAGCCCAGCTCCAACGGCAGACGCTTGACCTCCGCGAGGAGGCCGAGCTCGCCAAGCGCAGCCTCAACGTCATCGTCAAGAACTTCACCATGGAGGAAGGTGAGACTTCCGAGAAGCTTTTGCGTGCGTTTGAGAGAGAAATCCTTGGTCGCATGGGCCTTAACGGTGAGATCGAGCTGGCCGCCCACCGCCTTCCCCGCGCGCGGGGTAAGGCAGGGCCGCCCCCGCTCCTTCTCACCTTTAAGACCCCGGCGGACAAGATTTCTTTTCTCAGACGCCGCAAGCGGCTCGAGAAGACTCTCTTCACCCTTGATGACGACTTGACCCTGGCGCAGCAACAACGGCGACGGGAGCTATGGCCGACCTACCTCCAGCTCCGGCAGACCAAGGCGGGCCAGCCGGTGTACTGGAAGGGGGCGGCCATCTACGTCGGCCACAAGCCCTGGCAGGCGACCCCCCCCCCCCCCCGCGGCCCCAGCGACTCCAGACACCCCAGCTTAGGGGAATACAGCAGTAGTACTTAGTGCAGAATATAGATAGACCGTGGCCATGTACATGTACGCCTCCTAGAGGCACTATCTCAGCTAAGCCCCGCGCTTTATTTAATCATGTACATGTGTGCCTATGATGTGCCACACTCCAGACGATTGAATTGAATTGAATTGTAACATAACTCCGTTGGGAGTATATGTAGCACATAGCCCAGAGAAGGGGCATATGGCCTATCATACATTCTAAGCTACTTCCTGCAAGGGTGGGAATGTAAACAACACTTGCTCTAGGTGCACTAGGGCACCTGCACCACCCAGAGTTTCAGGCAACACCCAGCTAAGGGGAGCCTGTCATAGGTGGGGAAGATCAGCACAGCTATACAAAAGCTAGGGCAGGGCTTCTCAGCAGGGAGTGACCCCCTGCATGGGCACGGCATAATTAAATAAAGCTAGGTATCATCTGGAGGGTGGCTCATCATAGGCACACATGTACATGACTAAAAAGGCTAGGCCTAAGCTGGTATAGTGCCTGTAGTAGGCGGGCATGTACATGGCCACTGTCTAACTAGTCTACACTACTGCTGTATTCCCCTAGGCTGGGGCTGGAGTTGCTGGGGCCGCGGTGGTCGAGGGGGTCGCTTGCCAGGGCTTGTGGCCGACGTAGATGGCCGCCCCCTTCCAGTACACCGGCTGGCCCGCCTTGGTCTGCCGGAGCTGGAGGTAGGTCGGCCATAGCTCCCGTCGCCGTTGTTGCTGTGCCAGGGTCAAGTCGTCGTCCACGGTGAAGTGAGTATTCTCGAGCCGCTTGCGGCGTCTGAGGAACGAAATCTTGTCCGCTGGGCTATCAAAGATGAGAAGAAGCGGAGGCGCCCCTGCCTTACCCCGCGCACGGGGGAGGCGGTGGGCGGTCAGCTTGATCTCACCAAGAAGGCCCATGCGTGCAAGGATTTTGCTCTCAAACGCACGTGCAAGCTTCTCGGAATTCTCACCTTCTTCCATGTCGAAGTTCTTGAGTATGGCGTTGAGGCTGCGCTTGGCGAGCTCGGCCTCCTCGCGGAGGTCAAGCGTCTGCCGCTGGAGCTGGGCTGCGACGGCGGAGGTGGTGGAGGTGGTATGTTGCTTAAGCATGTCCGCCCAGGTCGTGATGGGAGGAGCATCGCCGGCCAGGCCAGCCGGGGCTGGCTTGGCGGCAATGTCCTTCACTGCCTGGGCGGTGAGGCCTGCTGTGTTCTGCAAGACCTCGATAGCGATTGCATTATCCTTGAGGCGCTGGTCGATGTCGCGGAGCTGGGCGGTGATGGAGTCGGTGTAGGCGGAGGGGGGGGGGGGTGGAGGCGAGGAGGGTGGCGGTGGCGGTGGGGATGGTGGGAAGCTCAGCAGCCAGCGTGCCGCCAATTGCCGCCACTCCAGACGATGCCTAGCCTTATTTAGTGATGTTGTGCCCATGCAGGGAGTAACTCTCTGCTGAGATGCCATGCCCTAGCTTTTTGTATAGCCATGCTGATCTTCCCCCCCATGACAGGCTCCCCCTTCGCTGGGCATAGCTTGAAGATCATGGGGATGCAAGTGCCCTGGTGCACCTAGAGCAAGGGTCCTTTACATTCCCACCCTTGCAGGAAGTAGCTTAGAATGTATGATAGGCCATATGCCCCTTCTCTGGGCTATGTGCTACATATACTCCCAACGGAGTTATGTTCCTAATTAATTAATTAATTAATTAATTAATGGTACGCAAGGATAGATGGCAAGTAGTGATGAAGGAGACCACCCCCAATTGTCTGTGGGGGCTCCGCGTGTGACTGCGTATGGCATTCATAGCGATTTGGGAGGAGGAGGCCAGCATCCCAGCTCGGCACTTCCTGGTTATGCTGCTCGACGCCAACGCCACGCTGCCAGTTGGCACTGGGGGCGCACAGTACTCCCCCTCCAACACGACAGCCAACGGTAACATGGCTCTCTTTGCGGATCTGTTGGAAGAATCTGCGATGGTTGCATGCAATGCTTCTTTTGCACGCCCCGCCCAGCAGCTTGCCACCTTTTTTGGGCCGTCGGATCGGGTGGTGTGCCTTGACTATATCTGCGTACGCCGGGCTCAGGGCCCCTCAGTTGTCGATGCTCGCGTGCTGCAAGATTCTGTCAGCACGGTGGAATCTGATCACCGTCTCGTGCTCGCCCGCATCAGATTGCGGTTTTCCTGGCGTGAAACCGTCGCGACAACTGGCGCCTCAGCCAGATCTCAAGGTGCTCCGGATTGTTGCTGACAAGATGTCAGCATGGAGGAGCATGTCGCTATGAAGCACCGGGACGACTTCCTGGCAGTCTTCGACACCAGGGGCAGTCGGCAGCAGTTACACGCCATTCCGCCCCCGGGTGATTTTTCAGTGATCCTCCGCGGTATCGCCGCCAAGTACCGTCTGGCTGCCCGCACCCTCCCCTCGCCTCCGCGCCGACAGCTTGCTGTCCACCGCCACGCACCGACAGTGGTCACCGCTAGGCGGATGCTCCGCCGCAACTAGGGACCTGACCGCCAAGCCTGGGCTGCAAGCGGCTCTGCGGGTCGCCTACGAGCAGGCCGAGAAGGCAGACGCTCAGCAGATGGTCAAGGAGCTGCGCAGCTCCCAGCAGAAGCACGACGGCAAGGGGGCCTGGTTCTGGTACAAGCGCCTCGGCCACCCGGACGGCCTCGGCCGGCCCCACCGCCACGATGTTCCCAGCGCACCGGCCAAGCGGCTTCATACCTGGGCCGCGCGGCCACTGCCGAGGTCGTGGGGGCAGCTGCGCCGCCCCCGCCCCTGCTCCCCGCCGCCGCCGCCCGCCCGGCTGCCCTGGCCGGCGCGGCCCAGCCGGGCCCCCGGCCCCGCCCAGGTCAGCGGCGGACTACCTAGCCCCCCCGCTGATCGGCCCGCTTGGCGACCCGTCAGACATGCCTCCTTTCATCTCCGGCAAGGTCACGGAGGCGGTCCAGCGTCTGCGTTACGCCGCCGCCACCGGCTCCGACGAGATTCCGGCCGCGGTCGTGAAACTAGCAGCCGAGTTCGAGGACACTGCGGGGTCATGCTGCTCTTCCGGGATATCTGCAACCGCATTCTGCTGTCGTCGCAACCGCCCCCCCGGCGCGGCCTGGCAACACAGTTTTCGCATGATGCTGTACAAGAACAAGGGGTCGCCAGCCGACCCCGGTAACTACAGAGGGGTGTGCATCCAAAGTGCCCCCCTCAAGCTTCTCATGCGGCTCATCCTGAAGCGCCTGCGCATGGCCCTGGACGGCCACCTCAGCGAGACTCAGCACGGCTTCCGTTCAGGTCGCAACACAGTACAGGCGCTCTTCGCTACTTCGCCGCCTTGTGGAAGAACTGCAACGCCTTCAGCCTGGTGAGTCCCCTCTGCACCTTGTGCTGGTGGACTTCATCAAAGCCTTCGATTCGGTTTTCTGGCCTGCGCTATGGCCTATGGGACAGCCTCGCTCTGTTCTGGATCCCCCGCCCCCTTATTGCTGTCATCCGCAACCTGTATGAAGGGTCCACCACTTGGGTGCGCACTGCCTACGGGACCACGCCACCATGCCCTTTACAGAAGGGTGCCGTGGCAGGGCTGCGTGTTGTCGCCCTACCTGTTCATTATTGTGGTCGAATACGTAATGATTCAGGCGCGCAAGCGATTTGCCCACATCGTGGGTAGGGAACCAGGGGTGCAGGTCGACAACCGTTTCTGGCATGGCGGGGCGGAAACGGAGATTCGGCTGGCGGACATCATCTATGCTGACGACACCACCCTCTTCGAGGACACTGAGCACGTGCAGACGTGGCTTGACTGCCTGGCTATGGAGGCCCGCGCAGTGGGGCTTGAGGTCAGCAAGAAGACTGTCCGAGGCTCTGGCTATTGGGCTCACTCAGCCACCGCCCGCCCTCTTTCTCGTTGACGGCTCTCGAGTCCCGGTGTCGGGACCGCGTCAAGTTGCTGGGCAGCCTCCTCCCCAGCTGCGAGGCTGATGTGGACCACCGCATCTCCCTCGCCTGGCACGCTTTAAGGAGGGAGGGCGCCCTTAAGCTTCTCTCGCTGCCGCAAGAAGTGGGCAGGCCACAGAGCGCTCTCTCCACAGCGTGGTGACGGGGCGCAACTCCCATGGATGCAATACAACCACCAGTGCAATACCATAGGTAGGCTGACGCATAGCTCATGCTACAAAGGTGAGGTGGGCTCAAGACGTCGGCTAAGGCGCAAGCTGATGGCCACAAGGTGCCAGCTAGAGTTAATTGAAGGTACTATAACGCTGGGCACTAATATCATTTCACTAGTGCTGTAATGCCTATTAAAGATATCCCATGATCGATAGCTCCCATATAGACAGCTAGCTTGAGTGCTCTATCCCGGGGGAGCCGCAGCGGCCATGGCCGGCGCCAAAGCAGCGGATCCATCCCATTTGGTATGGATAGTTCGGGTTTTCTTGGGAGTGGGCGACGAATTTGGTGTAGAGCATTGCACCGAGCTAGGGAGGCAGACCGGGGGGGAGAGCTGGGATCAGCGCGAGAGGGTTGGCGTCCGCAGGAGTTGATGTCGGACGAGCTGCTGTCTGACACGAGCTGATTTGTTTGTCTGAGGCTGCGTTTTGGTGGCATTGGCAAAATACTGCGTTACAGCCGTAACTGATTATACTAGCAGACGCGTCTTGAAAAGACGCATCTGATGCAAGTAGTCCGACTAAATTTGGGGCTCAGACGCAAAAATTCTGAGCTCCGCTGTCAGCCATGTCCGCTCGTGGCTACTGAGCTCGTGGCTCGTGGCCGGACCATTATCGGTCAACAACAAACTGTGAAAGCCCCCCCCGGGCTCCCCTGGGATAATCTGTCACTAGATCTATGGGGGCAATACGGTCCAATGGCCCGACAGCTTAGGCATTATAGCACGTTTTATTAGTAGGCATCAAGCATATTTAGCTCAGCATTGTCACTTAGCTTTAGCAGTTTATAGTTATTGTATGTTATTGCATTCGATCCGCCATGGCTAGCTCATCGTGGCCATTTGCTTGCGCCTCAGCCAATGCGTTGAAGACGTCTTGAGCCGGCCACCTCACCTTATTATAATAACGGCTATGTGTCAGCCTGCCTATATATGAGTACTGCACGGTTTGTATTGCACCCACAGTGCTGCGCCTTCGGGCATTGACCCATGCTGTGGAGAGAGCGCTCTGTGGCCGGCCTGCCCGGCCACTTCAATGATTGTGGCAGTGAGAGAAGCTAGGGCGCCCTCTCTCTGTCATGTTATCATTGTGTGGTTGAAGGTTCCTTTACTCTGTATTGGCACCCACGACCCACGTGACTGCAGTCACGTGGTAATTAATTGCATGGGCGCCGCCGTCAGCGGCATGGCTATCGTCAGCGTGGCTCGAGGCTCCTGCAATCCCAAGCATTATCTCTAGCTCTCCGGAAAGCTCATGATTCACAGTTTCAGTTTAATTGGAGCTACTCATGTTTACCTTACATGCAGATACTGATTCAATGAAAAAGTCGTCTCATGGGGTAATTGAGCACACGGGGGGGCTGGTCATGCATGACCACGATTCCATGACCCTATAGGCCGGTGACAACTCATGCATTTATTCGCAAATGGTTCCGTAAAAAAATCTGGCCTTTTGCGTGAGCTATGGGCATCATATGTAACTGTGTGGCATAAATTAATTAATTCATTAATAGACACGTGACTGCGTCACGTGATCATAAGTCCTCAGTGGGAGGGGAACATGGAATGGAATGGATGGTGTAAGCTATCTAGGTCCTAGTTACAGGGGTGGGGGCACCGCGGCCCGAATCGCTATGAATGCCATACGCGGTCACACGCAGACCCCCCACAGACTTGGGGGTAGTCTCCTTCATCACTATAGTTGCCATCTATCCTTGCGTACCCATCTATCCTTGTGTGGCATAAAACTCAGGGGCTCAGGCCCATATCAAGGAGACAACCAGCGCAGGCAAGAAATCGGGAGCTGAATCCGGACCATGGTAGCTCCACCCTGCCGTTATCTTTTCCGCACGTTCGAGTCGTTCAGGATGGTGAATATGAATGGAGATGGAATTGTGCATGTAGCCTTCCTGCAACCTGGTGAGTTTCCCGCCATCCTGATCTTCGTCGACTTCATCAAGGCTTTTGATTCTGTCCTCTGGGACGCTCTATGGGCTGTACTTGCTCGCGCTCGCGTCCCCACTCCCCTGATTACCGTCATCCGCACGCTGTATGAGGGGTCGACCACTTCGGTGCGCACTCAACACGGCATTACCCCGCCATGCCCACTGCAGACCGGCGTCTGGCAGGGTTGCGTCCTGTCGCCGTACCTGTTTATTATTGTAGTGGATTATGTTATGCGCCAGGCACGTGCTCGCTTTGCTAGCATTGCAGGCCGTGCCCCTGGCCTAGCGATCACGAACGAGCTTGGGGAAGGGGGGCCGACTAACAAGCAGAATTTACTAGCTGACCTCATTTATGCCGACGACATCACACTCATCGAGAAGCCGGAGTCTGCCCAACTTTGGCTGGACTGCCTGGCGCTCGAGGCTCGGGCGGTTGGTCTAGAAATCAGCCCCAAAACGGAGGCCCTGGCCCTCGGCATGGCAGGGCCCCCACCCACACTCCGCCTCTTAGACGATGCCGAGGTCAACTACCCTCCTTCAGGCCGCTTCAAGCTGCTCGGCAGTTGGCTTCCCGACTGCGAGGACGACATGACGACACGGATCGGCATGGCGTGGGCGCACCTCCATGACCACCGCCGCTGGTGGAGCAACCCCGCCCTACCCCGGATCGTCAAGCGTGACCTCTTCAAGGTCGTCATTCTGACGATCCTGACCTACGGCGCCGAGACGTGGGCACTGACGCTGGAGCTGGAGCAACGACTCGACGGCGCCGTCACCAAGATGCTGCGCAAGGCCCTTAACATCCCCTTTGGTTTGCACATTAGTAATGAGGATTTGTACGCTGATTTGCCCTATGTTTCCCACATTCTTAGGCACAGGCGCCTGGGCCTAGCCGGGCACCTGGCCCGCACAGATCAGGTAGATACCTCAGATAGACTAGCTGGCACCAAGCCCGCCCAGCCTGGGCGATATGTCCTATAACCTGGCGTGCCCCCGGCCGCGCGCGGCAGGGCCGCCACCCGTGGACATTTCGTGATAGACTCGGCATGGACATGTGCTACACTAGACGTGACGGGCTCACCCCCGGGCAGCCTCCTGGTTTGTCTGTAATATATGGAGGCAGATGGTGCGCAAGGATAGATGGCAAGTAGTAATGAAGGAGACCACCCCCAAGCCTGTGGGGGCTCCGCGTGTGACCAAGTATGGCATTCATAGCGATTCGGGCCGCGGTGCCCACACGGCCCCTGTAACTAGGACCTAGATAGCTTATACCATCCATTCCATCCCAGCACGTATGGGGCCGAGGTCCGTGGACCCTCACCGCCGACCTGGCCCGCAAGCTGGACGGCGCGGTCACCAACATGCTGCGTTCCATTTTCAGAGTAAGATATGCTGCTCATGTCCGCAATGAGGTCGACCTGTACCAGGGCATGCCATATATCACCAGCACCATTAAGCAGCGGCGCCTGCAGCTAGTAGGGCACCTAGCACGCACTAACCAGGTAGACACCTCCCGCGGCCCCCCCGCAGGACTGCGCCCAGCTCAGCCTGGCCGGCACCTCCTGACGTGGGCCGGGCCCCCTGATGTTAGACGCCGCAAGGCCCGCACCTTCAAAGAACAGCTAGTAGAGGACATGGGGGGCCTAGGCCTCTCCGTGATTTGGAAGAAGATGATGGATAAGGCCAAGTGGGCCCAGGTCATAGAGGACAACGAGCCCCCCCCTGTGGGGAAGCGCCCGTGTGTGCAAACCCACGGGAGGCATGCCAGACAGCTCCCCTAGGGCAGCGTGATGCTGTTTAGATAGACGTGGTAGTCATGCTGTTAGATAGTGGTAGTAGGTAGCTGGTATAGATAGATTAGACCGGTAATTAATTAATTAATTAATTAAACTCGTGCTCCCGTTGGGGAGTCACGGAGCACCGAAGTGCTTTTAATCCCTGTGTGTGCACTACAGGAGAAAGGGCAGAGACCCCCAGTCTCCTTCATGCCAAAGGCATGCCACAGCTGCAATCGGGCGCGGCTAGCTAAAAGGACAGGCTAACGATCCGGCAAACTGTGGGTGCAATAAGACCCATGTGAGCATATCATAGCAAGGAGCGTGGGCAAGTAATCTGAACATAGCCAGGGCGTAGCATGGCTGTACTAGGACTAGGCTAAGGCTATGGCTGGTTGTGTACCGTGCGTTGGCGGCACGTGACTAGGTGTGTTGGCACAGCTAGGCGACATCTAGGCATGGCTGCCTTAGCGGCAGTGACGCCAATGGTTACAAGCTAGGGCTATTGCTATTCTAGCCCGCTGGGGGCGTCCACATCTTGTGGTTGATCATCAGGTCCCCGCCCCTCCAGTACACCTTGGGCTTCTGGGGGTCCTGCTTATGGCGGAGGTATTCCGGCCACAGGTCGCGTCGCTGCTGTTGCTGAGCGGGGGTGAGGTCGTCATCCAGCGTCCAGGTGAGGTCGTGCAACCGCTTGCGACGAGAGAGGAACCGCTGCTTATCCTCAGGGGAGGGGAAGGAGAGTAGGACTGGTGGGGGAGCCGCCTTGTCCCGGTAGGTTAGATCGGTAGGACTGTTTGCACCCATCCATCCACCCATCGGGGTTAATGCTCCGTGACTCCCCAACGGGAGCACGAGTCTAATTAATTAATTAATTAATTAATTAATTAATTAATTAATTAATTAATTAATTAATTAATTAATTAATTAATTAATTAATTAATTAATTAATTAATTAATTAATTAATTAATTAATTAATTAATTAATTCCATCCCATGTTCATACATACCACGAGCCACGAGGTAGCCATGGCTGTCGGAGCTCATAACTTTCACGTTTGAGCACCGAATTTAGTCGTGAATATCACTATCGCTTCGTCTTTCTAAGACGCACATGCTGATATAATTTTCCGAATCTAAAACGCAATATATGACGAGCAAACGCCTGTCGACGCAACGCAGTTTGGCGGATGCGCTCGCCTTTGACAATGCGGCAGCTGAGGCTGCCGCCTCGCCAGATCCGGCAGGCAGCGGTGACACTAGTCGTGCACTGGTGGTCACCCAGCAACCTCCCGGCCTCAATGCTTCGCCATCGGCATCGCCCGACCCTAAACGCGCCCGCTCAACCGACAAACCAGGAGGGTCTTCACGCCCCTCGGAACCACGCTTTCGGCTCAAATCTTTCCAGGTCGATGATCACGACTGGACCAACATGTCTCCGTCCGAGGCCCTGGACTGCCTCTTCTACGGGGACTACGCCTCGCTTTACGACCTGTGCATCCATCTCCACGCCACCGGACGCCTCCTCGTCACCGACGGCCGTCGCTGGCACAACGTCAGCATGGTCTTCGGCTCCCCCCGCCCCGTTCTCCAGCACGCCATCCTCAACTCCCTTCTCCAGCGCTCTGACGGCGAGATCTGGGCTCCATCCATCTCCGCCGGCACCCTCCGTTCCATCCTCATGGAAGCCTTTCAGCAGCACGTGACCCCCCTTGCTGCCGACGTCGCAGCAATGGGTGGCACGCTGACTGCTGAACTTCCTCACATTTCCACCGCCGCCGCCTCCACCTCCACTGCCATTTCCGCCTCCACTGCCGACATCAAAGCCCAGCTCCTCGACATCGACCACCGCCTTCAAGCCACCGCCAACGCCCTTGAGAGCTTGCATGACACCGCCGGCCTCACCGCCCAGGCGGTGAAGGACATCGCCGCCCAGCCGGCGCCTGCTGGCCCGGCCGGCGATGCTCCCTCCACCTGGGCGGACTTGCTTAAGCAGCACACCACCTCCACCACCTCCACCATCTCGGCACAACTCAAGCAACAAGCCCTCGACCTTCGCGAGGAAGCCGACATCGCGCGGCGCAGCCACAATGTCATCGTCAAGCACTTCGACCAGCAGGCAGGTGAGACCTCCACGAGCCTTCTTGAGGCATTTAAGCGCGCCATTCTTGCCCCCATGTTACTCACTGGTGAGCTGGACATGTCGGCTGTCCGCCTCCCCCGCGCGCGGGGGAAGGCTGGCCCGGCACCCGTGCTCCTCACCTTTAAGTACATGGCGGACAAGCTGGCGTTCCTTAAATGCCGCAAGAAGCTCTCGGAGACTCGCTTCACGCTGGACGACGACTTGACCCTGGCCCAGCAACAACGGCGACGCGAGCTATGGCCGACCTACCTTCAGCTCCGGCAGAGCGCAAGGGGGAAGCCGGTATACTGGAGGGGGGCGGTCATCCACGTTGACCACAAGCCCTGGCAGCCCCCTCCTGCCACCTCAGACTAGGAATATAGATACCAGTAGTGTAGATTAGTAAGGCTTAGCCTAGCATGTGGCCCACGCGCATGTGCGCCCATAATGGCCCCCATGGATGATGCCTTCAACATTTAGCCATGCTTTGTCTATAATGGGACCCCCATGGATGTTGCATTAAGAATTTAGCCATGCTATGCCATGCAGAGAGATGCTCTCTGTCGAGAAGCCATGTCCTAGCTCTTGTATAGCCATGATGATCTTCCTCCCTCACAGGCATGCTCCCCCCTTACCCGGGCATAGCGTGATAGACCATGAGGGTGCAGGTGCCTTGGTGCACCTAGAGCAGGGGTAGCTTACATTCCCACCCTTGCATGAAGTAGCCTAGAATGTATTAAAAGCCATATGCCCCTTCTCAGGGCTATGTGCTACATCTACTCCCAACGGAGTGATGTTGATAATTAATTAATTAATTAATCCCATGTTCCCCTCCCTCTGCGGACTTATGCTCACGTGACGCAGTCACGTGTCTATTAATTAATTAATTAATGTAGCCTTTTGCATTGAAATTATGGCTGGCTTACGTGTAGCTCTAGCGACTAGATGACCTAAACGGTGGGGCCGGAAATGTAGCTTGCTTTATGAGGGCGTGTGTTTCGAGCCTTACTGGCCGGGAGTGTCTAGTGGTGAGCACCATTGCTGCGATCGCTCTCCCACCATTTACGAGGATCGAAATACCCGCAAATGGAAAACCACTAAAAAAAGTCTCTAGCTAGTTGACCAGTCATTACGTCCGCCATGCCATGTTTCCAAACGTCCAAGGACTGCACATATGTCAAGGAGACAACCAGCGCAGGCCAGAAATCGGGAGAATCCGGACCATGGTAGCTCGAGCCTGCCGTTATCTTGTCCGCGTTTTCGAGTCGTTCAGGATGATGAATATGAATGGAGATGGATATGTGTAGCCTTGTGCATTGAAATTATGGCTGGCTTAGGTGTAGAGCGACTAGATGACCTAGACGGTGGGGCCGGAAACAGCTTGCTTGATCAGGGCGTGTGTTTCGAGCCTAACTGCACATATATGGCCACTGCAGCTATTTTTCATATTGTCAAGGCAAGACAATATAACCTAAATGCTGCCGAGCGCCGGGACGCGAAAGACACGCAAGTTCAAGTTGAGCTCCAAACAAAAGAGAAAGCTATTTTTCAGTATGCATCACAACTATTAACCCTGGACTATCTTCCCTAGAGATATAACTATCTATAGATATAACTAGATAGTTCTGAACCCTGGGTATTCTGAACCCTGGGTATGCCCCTAAAACCCCTGAGGCTCCGGGAGAAGCCTTTACATTCTCCTAAGCTACCGGGGCTTAGCATGCAACCTACCCGCACACCCGTCATCACGGCTGAGCCTACAGTCGTCTTGGATAGTCCGGATGATGCGGAGTTGCTATCAGTGTGACTCCAGACCTGGGCAAGTGAGTCGCGGCCCTTGCCTTGGCGGGTGCAGTATCCGCGTAGAAAAGTACCTCATCGGGTACTCCGTGGCAGGCCTTCAGCTAGTGCATGTTCACGCACTTAGTTTGACAGAGCCGCACGACCGTCTGCCAGCCCGCTCCGGCAACACCGACATCCATGGATCCCACCACCGGCCCAACACTGCTTCTTGAGCCCCTCCTTCCTTCGGTGGGCGTGTCGATCTCCCTCATCCTCCAGCGAAAATGTGGCAACAATCATCCGGTCCACCCACCCCACCATGCATCAGCACTGAGGGCGACCCCACGCCCAGGCGAAACCCCGACAAGCGTTGCTGCATCATAATCGGCGAGTAAAGGGAATCGCATTATAGCTTCCTCTCCCCAACCCCCCCTGCTTTCCAGTAAGAAGGCGTGCTGGAATTCAACCACCAATTATGCTCTGGGCAAACAACCACCTATCCTAGATTTTTACTGCATGACTGGCGCGCAAGCCCTCATTGCGATGCCCTCATTGCCATCATTTTGATGGACACTAGCGGCACCACTATTTTCAGCTACAATGCTCGCCCCATCAGCGTAACAGATCGAGATTGATGCGATGTGCGAATACCAGAAGTGTCTTGCTGCCATGCAGGTCGACCAGCTTTTGTTGTACACCGCGATTTCCAAGAACCCGGCCGAGACCGACCCCGCAATCAATCTCGCACCAATGGATGCCATGTCGCACGTGCAACCATGCATCTGGACATCGCAAGAGTCGAACAGCAACTTATGGAAGTAGCATCGAATCTGGCCGCTATCTCACCCAACATGATGAGCTGCACCCAATTCCTGCACGCTGAGCTGGATCGTGTCAAAGCCGCTCTGACGCGCCCCCCCCCTCCGGCACAGCACCTTGGATCGAGCTTCGGCGCAGCAGCAACCCACAGCATCTGCCAGCCCGACCTGGCCGCTATACTCACCAACGCAGCGAAGCAAGGGGCCCAAGCAGCCAACATCCACGATCACAATGACCAAACGGGCTCACACAGTATCATGGTGCGGAATTTCCCATGCTAGGCCCACGGGCGGCGGAATCCCCTCAAGAGCTCGCCGTCCGTGTCCAGGATGTGCTCCTCACTCGCCTTGGAGAGCAAGACACCGCGAAGCTGGAATCCGCCGCATGGATGCATGGACCCCCTGGGCCCATTCTCGCCATCCTGGGCAACGAAAAAAAAAGCCCAGCAAGATGCGGGTCCTCCAAGCCTGAACCAAGCTTGCAGGCTGCAGCATTAGCATTGACGAGTTTCACAACCCGGCACGATTGCAAGCTAAGCATGCCCTCTTGGGCTCATCGGACGCCGTCACCGCCAAAGCCGCAGGAGAGAAGGACGTGCATTGTGCACAGGCTTGTCCAAGGCGCTGTGCATGGTGGTCTACATCGACAAGGTGGCACAAGGCACGCAGCCCGGCAAGCGCCAGCACTCTAACCCTTGCATCGATGGCCCACCTGACTGTTGTACAGTGACCGCATCATTGCTGTACAGTGACCGTGTTATTGCTGTACAGTGACCATGCGATTGCTGTACAGTGACCATGTTATTGCACAGCGACCGCATAACTGTTGTAGCGGGAAAGCATGATTGATGCAGTGTACAGTGACCGCATTATTGTTGCACAGTGACCGCATGATTGCTGCACAGTGACCACATGATTGCTGTACAGTGACCGCATTCTTGCTGCACAGTGACGGCATGATTGTTGTACAGTGACCGCATGATTGCTGCGCAGTGACCGCATGATTGCTGTACAGTGACCGCATCATTGCTGTACAGTGACCGTGTTATTGCTGTACAGTGACCGTGTTATTGCACAGAGACCGCATAACTGTTGTAGCGGGAAAGCATGATTGATGCAGTGTACAGTGACCGCATTATTGTTGCACAGTGACCGCATGATTGCTGCACAGTGACCACATGATTGCTGTACAGTGACCGCATTCTTGCTGCACAGTGACGGCATGATTGTTGTACAGTGACCGCATGATTGCTGCGCAGTGACCGCATGATTGCTGTACAGTGACCGCATCATTGCTGTACAGTGACCGTGTTATTGCTGTACAGTGACCGTGTTATTGCACAGAGACCGCATAACTGTTGTACCGGGAATGCATGATTGATGCAGTGTACAGCGACCGCAGTATTGTTGCACAGTGACTGCTTGATTGTTGTACAGTGACCGCATTATTGCTGTACAGTGACCGCATTATTGCTGTACAGTGACCGCATTATTGCTGTACAGTGACCGCATTATTGCTGCAGTGAGCAGGCTCCCCAGAGCTCACAACGAAAACAACTGCCTCATCCATGGTACATTAACATTACCTCGGGGCGGGCACACAAATCCAAAGTACTGTACCTGTCATGTGACCAGCTTCGGAACCAAGGGTATGGGATCATCCCTGCGATTATACTAGCGTAGTATAGTAGAATATCTACCTCGAGCGCGGCGGGCACGGCCGGCCCAATGATGTGCTGGTGCAGGTGGGTCACTGGCCAGCAGCAGCGCTGCTAATGCTTTGAACGGCGCCAAGTTGCGGTACTCCTCGTCCGGGCCTGGTTTGGGGGGGGGCAAGGTGGGAGTGAGACAAGGGGATGGACGGGGGAAGGAGGACGAATAGTTGTGGTGTCTCTACCATGGCCATGGCGCACACAAATCATCACACCAGACAACCGGCGATCGCGGCAGATGCCATCCCAAACTAACACTATTTTCGTTCCCTGTTCCGCCTCACAGGGCATGATGGTAGCTCATGCTTTCCGCCTCTATCCCTTCCTTCCCTTGGGCCCGACGCACTTGATCCACGCCGGCGGTGCCTCCAACATCTCGGTCCAAGCACTGGCCCGTAGCCCTGTCACCTTGGCCACCGCTCCCCCCTTGGCCACCGCTCCCCCCATAACTGTGCATCGGCTGCACGCCAGCAACCCACGAGCCGCGATGCCGCACGCAGGCAAACCACCGCTGCACCATCATGCCCCCCCGATTTCGTGCGTCATGGACGGGATGTTCGTTGACTGACCTGTAAAGTCGACCCCCTTGGCCGCCGCAAGACAGGACTTGAACCCCCAGGATCTAAAGCATTTCCACCGGCCCTTTTGCATCCTTCATGCCAAGGCCAGCTGCTGTCCGCACCCAACCGGTATATCAACCACCTAGACGCTCCAATCACCCACAGCGACCACGATACCTCACCAGACCCCCACCTAAAACCTTTAGAGTCCTGGCAAGAAGTGTACTCGCTGATTGCTGGGGGCGCCAGGCGACAGCTGGCAACCCACCGAGCACCAGCACATCCGCGTGGCACCCCAGGGACAGTCCAAGAACCGACCAAGAGCCGACCAAGGACCGACCAAGAGCCGACCAAGAGCCGACCAAAAACCGACCAAGAGCCGACCAAGAACCGACCAAGAACCGACCAAGGACCGACCAAGAGCCGACCAAGAGCCGACCACGAACCGACCAAGAACCGACCAAGAACCGACCAAGAACCGACCAAGAACCGACCAACAACTGACCAAGAACCGACCAAGAACCGACCAAGAACCGACCAAGAGCCGACCAAGAGCCGACCAAGAGCCGACCAAGAACAGACCAAGAACTCTTGCTAGGGCTCCTCCCAGCCATGCGGCGGATGCTTTTATTCTGAAGCAGGCGTGTACCTGTAAAAAGCAAGCATTGGCATACCTGGCCGGTAAAACCCCCCTCAAATGCGAGACATCGGGATAGCGCAGGGTCCAGGGAGGCCCTGGCCGTCTGGGACGCCATCCTGGCGCAGTCATGTCGATGATACACTTGTCAGTTGAGTTCCTGAGAAGGCACTAGATGACGTGACCATGAGGCGCAAGGCGTTGGTTTTGATTGGATGCATGGAGTGCTGTGGTCAAGTACGAGCATCTTCTCTTGAAAATCCCAGGAAGAAGCAATCTGATCCTTTAGGCCATATAGTGATGTGCAGATAGCGATCAGCCAACCTGTTTCCCCGCTCGTTCACTCAAGAAATATCCGCACATGCTGGTAGAAGCAGACGATAGAATCATCTTGAAACCCAATGATGAAGGACAAGGCGAAAACAAAGCACCACATTTGTAAGGAACAAGGCATGCTAAGAGCAGGTATGCTCATAACATAAGGCATGCTAAGAGCAGGTATGCTCATAACATAAGCCATGCTAAGAGCAGGTATGCTCATAACATAAGCCATGCTAAGAGCAGGTGTCAGCGGAAAGAATACGCGCCTGCTCCGTGGCTTGCCAACGGGCGAAAAGGCGACGTACCTTGCGTTTGCGGTTGCACTAGTAGAGGGCTCCACAGACGCATACAACTCCTAGTTCGCGCGGCTTGACGCACCATTGGCAGTCGCGCATTGAATATGGTATGGCCCGATTGGCCCGTTACTTCACTTGCGACATGCTTGCCGACCTCCGCCCAGAGCCTGCATGAACGGTCGCGACTTTCGGGATAGATATTTGCCTGGTGCCCGTGGGCATCAAGCTATTGCTACAGGATTCTCCGGAGTACGCACGGATTCTCGAGGATTGAACACGGTCCAAGCCACTGAGTGCATGGCATCTGTCCCAAATTGTCCACACAGCTTAGACACACTTGTCCCGCATTGTATACAGGGCTTGATAGTGGTCGGTGGCTTTGTCAAGGCACGCAAAATAGGTTTTGCAGGCTTCTACCTAATCAATGAATGACCAATTTTACAGGATTCTAAGCTCGCCAGTCTCCACTTCTTGGGGAATGCTCCAGCATTAAACTATTTGCTCCGCGAGCAGCAAGAAAAACACGGGTACTAAGCAGATTGCACACCTCGCCGCTCTCTATTATACCAGTGGCCAGCCAGTCCAGCGGGATAAAGCATATGCCGTCAAGGCGCAGCAGAAAATGAAGTTCAGCCCGTTTCCCTCCCCGTAGCTAGGCGCACAGGGGTCACCAGAAAAGAATGGCATCCACACCTACCGAATTAAATTACAGTGGTTATGTTGACTCAGATTTCCACCCAATCTTACTTACCATCGCCAGCCCCGCCCCCCGGCCCCGAGGAAGGGGAACCATCATTCGTTCTGATCCAACTTGAGAGCTGTTGAGAAATATTGGTCTTGGCCCACCTTGGCCAGGTCTTGGCAGGTCTCGGTGAAAATTTTGTTGTTTTCACTTTTCCCACTTTTCCGACTGTTACATCTACAATACCGTACTGTACCAGTACGGTACTTAGTACGTCGCGCTCCGCCAGAGAGCGGTTTTGGCGGGAAGCGGGGCATATCACGTTGCCAGTAGAAGCGCTTCGCTGCGCGCTATCGGCCGTCGGGTGACGGGTAACCGGCGTGCGAATTAAATGACTTCCCGCGTCCACCACTCACACAGGGCAATATTAGGGCATGAAGCATGCATGAAGGGCATAAATTGCCTTGATCCAGGACCCCTGCACGTTTTGAGTGTTCCCCCATAGCTGCCATTATTGTCACACGCAGCCTGTCGTAGCTCCCTGGTGTATGGTGGAGTCGGGAATTCGGCAAACGCTGCGTTGATGCCAATGCCTGATTCTTGCGGACACGTGGACTGCAATGGTGACCTGGTGGAAAAAAGTGCTAGACCAGTCAAGACAGTCACACGCCACACGCGGCTGTTATTGGAGCTGCCTGGTGGTCTCGCTGTTGCTTCTGTTCCTTTTGACTGTGTTTAAGGTCGGCATTATCCAATCAACCTCAGCAGCGTTCCATGGTGGCGATGCTCTTGTGTCACTCAATTTATTCGTGGATGATACCCGGGATAGCGTTGCTGCCGGTACTAGTGGCGCAACCGATATTGGGGTACCAGAAGGCCGTGTCATCGCGACCCAGACTGTGGCTAATTCCATCTCCAGCCATGACCATGCAATCAAGTCAATTAGCAATCCAATTTGGGCTTCTGAACAAAATTTCAAGAGTGCGGCGGGAAAACAGGCATTTTCAGGCCCAACCACGGCCGCGAGTGAAAATGCTGTAGCTGGCGCAGATATACGTTTGTATTCCGAAGGTGTAGTGCCAGCCACGCCGACGTCGCCAGCAAAAAACGACGGTGAAAGCCTTTACGTGGACCACAGAATTGAAAAGAAGCTAGCGACGCCGACGAAAGATCTGCATCATAGCTTCACGGGGCACCTTGCATCCAGCTCACGGCCATTGAGGGAGAACAACACGGACAGCGACGCGGATGGCTTGGCGGCCGCAACGTCCTCGCACGCAGCTTCGAACATGGATTCAAAGGTCTGTGATTCTGTGCACTTGCATGCAGGTTGAGTTTCGAACGAAATTACTAAAGTTCCCTCTGTTGGCTAACAAGCAAGGTATATGATGACGTTAGGCGCACTGCATGCTACTACTACAGTAACCCCTTGATTTCACTGCTACTAGGGCATGGCTAGGGCAAGGGGCGGGGGCAAGCTGGGAGACTGAATTATATGTCGGTGGGGTACCGGAGGGACATGTTGGCGCATGCACATAGGCTTGGAGGGCAGATCAAGCAGGGTAAGCCGGCCAGGGGATAGGGAGAGGTCAGAGGGAAATGCCAACTGCATGAGGGCAAGGGAAAGGAAAGGGCAGGGAAGTATATTCAACCCTAGGATAGGAGCAGGGATAAGAGTAGCGATAGTGAGGGAAATAGAAATTGCACGGAATAGGGCAGAGATGGGGGCAAGCTGGATGGTGACATGAGACGGATGTCAGCCTAGAGAGAAAAGGTAGCTGGTGCAGCAGACGCTGCGCCGGGGCCCCATGTACCAGGGCCAGATGACTGGCCAGGGGCAAGGCCAAAGGGAAGGCGAACTGGCCAAGGCCCACCAGGGATATATTATTAGTATAATAGTGTAACTAATATGTACCAGAAAAGGGCTGGGGCCAGACCAGGGCTGCATGATGCATCACTGAAGCTTCAGCAGGGTGACTAGTCCAGGGTGAGCGCGGGCGAGGGCTAGGGCAACTACATGTAGGCATGGGCCAGCCAAGGTGGTGGCAGCTGCCAGATCAAGGCAACGGGAATCAGGGTTTCCTTTAAGGTTTTTGCACTCGGCCACGTGTGGCATTTGAACTTCCGGAACAGCGATTGACTCGGCCACCGCGTGGCTTTTAGCCAATAAAACTTGTGCCCGGCACGGCCACGCGTGGCGGGTCACCCAAGGGGCTTTCGTCTAACCCTCCTTGGTGCAGCGAAGTGATTCCCGGGCGCCGAAACTTTAAGTAGAACGGCACGGCGCTAATATTATAGCGAGTGAGCTTAATGCGGCCCTTGCTCAGTGCCCACATCTCACTGGAGAGTGGCCTTCAGCGCCACATGCGTACTTACTAGGGTGGTCTGTGGGGTGGCAGAGGAGTGTTCTGACACAGCCAATCGCCTAGGAGGCGTCCGCTGTAGTAGGGTCGGCTAATATGCACGGCCACTCTGTGGCCAGTGTTTTTTTTAGTGGCGATACACCGCCAAATGTGGCGGTGTGGCACTTTTTTTGGCAAAATGTGGCGTTGCCACCCACTTTGACAGGGCTCCCAAGAAGCCACAATTTGGCCGTGCTGTTCTACTTCGTAGTTTCGTTTCGCCACAGGGTGGCCGTGCCTGAAGTTTACTCTAGTACAGGTTACGCCACAATTGGCGGTGTCAGCCGGTCTTCCGGTCGGCGTTCCGCCACAAGCCTCCCTAGTACTAGACTACTACTATGAGTACTACTATGACTGACTGACTGCATAGTGCATGTACAGTACGTAGAGCCCGGCCGGCGGCCAAGTGCCAAGTGGCAAGTGGCCCGCTGCCCGAGACCAGAGCACGGAGAGTGCACTGTGCAGACTGCAGCTTGTGTGCATTTCATTAACTGCATTTTCACGACAGCTGGCTCATATAACAGCTGGCGAGTGGCGGCCTGGCGCCTCAGTATTAAGTCACTCGCCAGCCATACTGCATTGACTAATGTGTTTCGACTTTCGGCACTAGTAATCGTTGTTGTTAATTTACCAAGTAGGAAAAATCCATGGCAGACGCTGGGCCGTTTAGGCCACCTGGGCCGCCGCAGGTAGTGAGGGGAGGAGAGAGAAGAAATAGTGTGTTTTATGGCACCGGGCTTGGCCGGAAGCCTTTGGCCCTCCCAGCCGGAATGCGATGCAAACCAATCTTTCCAGGTCCGAATGGAGCCTCCATTGTCGTTGGGAAAACCAAGGCGACGGTAGAGATCGCTCCCGAGGAGGCGAAAAGGCTTAGGTCGAAGGAGACGCGGGCTGCTGCTCGGCGGGTAGAGAGTGAGGGGGCGCCCGAACATCCCGAGGTGATAGGGGCAGACGCGAACTACATCAAGGTCAGCATTAAGGTCATGGACGGGGAAGTGGGGTCCGATGTGCCTTCGAATGGATGTGATGCGCCCCTCATTTCCTTGGTGCTGCTTTCCATTTTCGTAGCGCCACCTGCCAAGAGGGATTGGAAGGGCGCGGATGCCAATAGGAAGTGGAAACCCGAATGGGGGCTGCGTTTCCCATGGTTGCGCTATGACGAAGAGAAGGACGAAGCATACTGCGGCCCTTGCCGTGATGCCAAGGTCACCATCGGGCTGGGTAGGGGGACCAAGGTTTTCAAGATCGACACTTTCAAGACACACGTTGTGGCTGACTCTCACGTGGCCGCCATTGCGAAGGAGAAGAGCGAGTGCCTGCGGGTGTATTCAGGGGAGGAGAGGAGCACGCAGAGCCGGCAGAGGCAGACGGTCATGGGCGAGTTTGCCCCCCCCCTGGTCAGCTGAGCAAGTCCGACCGACTTAAGCTCAAGCAGTTCAAGGCGATGGCGTACACCCTGGCGAAGGGTAAGCCTATGACTGATTATGAGTCGCTGCCAACGCTCCTTTGCGAATACGAGGAGATGAGGGACGCGCTCCCCTCCCACCATTGGACTGACGGCTCAGGTTGGGAGATGGCGGAGGCGTTGGATGCCGTGTTGCTTGCTGACCTTAAGGCAAGGGTCGCCGCGGCTAGGTATGTCGCGGTCACCGTCGATGAGTCCAAGGCCAATGATAACGTAGAATTCATGTCGGTGGAGGTGGCTTTTGTGGAGGATGGAATAAAGCAGCAGGAGTTTGTCACGCTAAAAAAGGTACTGCGGTGGACGCCCTCTCCCTGCACAACGAGCTGTGCATAGTAATGCGAGGCATGCTCGGAATCACGGACGATCAGCTCGTGGTGAAGCTGGTTGGCTTCGGGTCAGATGGGGCATCGGTGATGATGGGGCAGCGGAAGGGTGTCGGGAAGAAGCTCTTGATGAGCAATGCACCCTTCCTCGTGCCCATGCACTGCGCGCCGCACAAGCTCAGCCTGATAGCGAACGAGCTCAAGGGGAACTCCTTGTTTGCGCGGGTGGAGTCAATCCTCAAGTCAGCACACAACTGGGTGGCGCACTCAGCCATGAAGTCAGAGCAACTGAAGATGTGGCAGGGGATGCTGGGCACGGGTGGCCGGAAGCTGCAGCGCGTGTCCGACACACGCTGGCTTAGCGTGCAGGGGTGCCTCAACACGTTCCGCATTGAGTATCCTGCGATCGCCATGTGCTTGGCCACCTACCAACACAAGGAAGTGGAGCAAATGGCAGCAGCACAGGACTTGCTAGCCAACATGCTGGACATTGACACCCAGCTCGGGGTGGTCGTGTTCGCGCGCATGCTGGATGCCATGAATTTCTTGGTCAAGCAGTGCCAGCAGCAGGACCTGCAGCTCGACACCCTTGCCCATGCGATCGAGGACTGCAAGACAACAATCCGTGATGAGTATGTGGAAGGGCCCAAGGTGTTCACTGGGACCCTCTGGAAGGGGTTTATAGACTTGGATGCCGACACGTCACCCTTTCTCACCGACCGCGGCGAGGTTTTCCGCAACTGCCAGGAAATGGAACACCCGGTAACATGTCAAACGGTGCACGAGGCCTCGGGTTCTCGGGCTCGCTACGTTTCAGTGGCAAGTGTCACGGAGGAGGAGTTCAGACTCCGCGTAATTGCTGCGCAGGAGCAGGCTACCGCTGCGGCCAAGGTGGTGCTGGACGACTTCGATATCCGATTCCCACCAAACGGTCTGCTCTCCGCGATGTCCATTTTGCAGCCAGGCTGGTGGACTGAGAAGGAGCGCGACGTGGCCGAGGTGCAGAAACAAGTTCAGGTGCTCAAGCGCAAGTTTGCTGTGGGGGTCACCATGGTGAATGGGAAGAAGGTGGGCCCACTGATTTCCCCGTCCCTCCTGGATGACCAGCTCGACTCCTTTATGCTCATGATGAAGAGCAACAGCCAGGAGTACACGTCCGCAAGGGCGTTGTGGAAGGTTTTGTTGACCAACCCGCTCATGCACGAGTTTGTGGGGGCGTATCTGCAGCTGGCAGAGTTGATGCTGCTCCTCCCTCTTACCAGCGTGGAGAATGAGCGGAGGTTCAGCCACATGAATTTCATTAAGAGCGATATTCGCAACCGCCTTCTCGAGCGCCATCTGAACGTGGCGGTCCGCATCTTTGCATGCAGCTCTTCATACGAAGACATGCCGATCCAGGCGGCATATGCAGTGTGGTCTGCGGAGAAGGGCCGCCGCGCAACCGGCAGTGTTCTTACTTAAATACATAATTGCTTATATGATTCCTTGCTGCTAGCTACTAAGTTTTCTTATTTTCTGTGCTTTCCGCGGAATCTCAAATTTTGGGCAGCTAGCGTTTTCAAGTTTGTTGCCCGGCCTTCTGACGACAACGTAATTGCTTACATTGTCCCCGCCATCGGCATGTAGTCAAGTGTGCAAGCTAGTCATGGCTTCGCTTTTAGAGGGGCGTAATTATTAATGAACTTTAAATAAAATGATGAGGCCACCAATGAGCAATTGCGAATGAGCCATAATCCTTATTATTCGTTCATGACGGAATCACGGAAACTAGGAAGCCAAACATTACTAAGTCGGTCGTGAGAAGTAATACTGCGCCAATACAACAAATTAAGTAAGTTCAAAGCACACAGTGCTTTTTTTTGAATTTATTCTCGCGTGACGTAGTGATTTCATAAATTTAGTACGGCCGCTTACTGAAGCTTATGAGCTGACTAACTTTCAGTTGACTTTTGACTGAGTAACCTCACTTCATAGTAGACTGAAACTAATTAGGTAACTATAATGCATCCTTAGTCTCATTATTTAACGCGTTAGTAAACACTACACCTTCATAGGTTTTTATACTTTTCATTTAAGTAGGAAGACACAAGTGCAATTGAAGTATGATGAGAATGGGGCTGCCCGCCAGCAGGCCGGGCAGCCGGCGGCCCGGCGCCCGGCGCCGATGCCTGAGACGGAGACGCTCGCCCGCCTTGTGTACAGCCAGTACGGCGCCGCGCCGCGCTGACCCCACTGCCGGCAGGGTCATTTGCTGCACCAAAAAGCCAGCCCGCCACACGTGGCCGTGCCAAGCCCAATTTTAATTGGCTTAAAGCCACACATTGGCCGAGTAAACTGAAGTTTTCATAGTTCGAAACGCCACAAGTGGCCTAGCGCCACTAGTAGCGAAAACCTTAAAAAAAACACTGTCTGTGGCGAACGGAAACGAGAAAGTAGAACAGCACCGCCAAATTAATTGTGGCACATTGACCCCCTTGCCACAGGGTGTGGCACCGCCACAAATCACCAAGTTTGGTGCTACACCGCCACACTTGGCGGCAAAACGCCACTGATAAAAACCCTGATGGGAATGCAGGAAAAGGGAAAAGGGACTGAAAAAGGGAAAGGGCGAGAGACCAAGAGTGAGGGCGAGGGCGAGAGCAAGGGCACTTGAAACCTAAAGGCAATAGGGCCAAGGCTTTAAGGAAGAGGACAGGAAAAGCAAGAGGGCGAGGGCGAGGGCGAGGGTGAGAGAAATGGAAAGGGAAAGGCAAAAGGAAAGGGAAAGGGAAAGGGAAAGGGAAAGGGAAAGGGAAAGGGAAAGGGAAAGGGAAAGGGAAAAGGAAAGGGAAAGGGAAAGGGAAAGGGAAAGGGAAAGGGAAAGGGAAAGGGAAAGGGAAAGGGAAAGGAAAGGGAAAGGGAAAGGGAAAGGGAAAGGGAAAGGGAAAGGGAAAGGGAAAGGGAAAGGGGAGGGAGAGGGAGAGGGAGAGGGAGAGGGAGAGGGAGAGGGAGAGGGAGAGGGAGAGGGAGAGGGAGAGGGAGAGGGAGAGGGAGAGGGAGAGGGAGAGGGAGAGGGAGAGGGAGAGGGAGAGGGAGAGGGAGAGGGAGAGGGAGAGGGAGAGGGAGAGGAGAGGGAGAGGGAGAGGGAGAGGGAGAGGGAGAGGGAGAGGGAGAGGGAGAGGAGGGAGAGGGAGAGGGAGAGGGGGAGAGGGAGAGGGAGAGGGAGAGGGAGAGGGAGAGGGAGAGGGAGAGGGAGAGGGAGAGGGAGAGGGAGAGGGAGAGGGAGAGGGAGAGGGAGAGGGAGGGAGAGGGAGAGGGAGAGGGAGAGGAGAGGAGAGGGAGAGGGAGAGGGAGAGGGAGAGGGAGAGGGAGAGAGGGAGAGGAGAGGGAGAGGGAGAGGGAGAGGGAGAGGGAGAGGGGAGAGGGAGAGGGAGAGGGAGAGGGAGAGGGAGAGGGAGAGGGAGAGGGAGAGGGAGAGGGAGAGGGAGAGGGAGAGGGAGAGGGAGAGGGAGAGGGAGAGGGAGAGGGAGAGGGAGAGGGAGAGGGGAGGGAGAGGGAGAAGAGGGAGAGGGAGGAGGGAGGAGGGAGAGGGAGAGGGAGAGGGAGAGGGAGAGGGGAGGGAGAGAGGGGAGGGAGAAGGGAGAGGGAGAGGGAGAGGGAGAGGAGGGGAGAGGGAGAGAGGAGAGGGAGGGAGAGGGAGGGAGAGGAAGGGAGAGGAGAGAGGGAGAGGGAGAGGAGAGGGGAGAGGGAAGGAAGAGGGAAGGGAGAGGAGAGGGAGAGGAGAGAGGGGAGAGGGAGAGGGAGAGGGAGAGGAGAGGGAGAGGGAGAGGAGAGGGGAGAGGGAGAGGGAGAGGGAGAGGGAGAGGGGGGAAGGGAGAGGACGAGGGAAGGGAGAGGAGAGGGAGAGGGAGAGGAGAAGGGAGAGGGAGAGGGAGAGAGAGGGAGAGGGAGAGGGAGAGGGAGAAGGGAGAGGGAAGGAGGGAGATGGGAGAGGAGAGGGAGAGGAGGAGAGGGAAGAGGAGAGGGAGAGGGAGAGGGAGAGGGAGAGGGAAGAG
>RPFO01000296.1:2451893-2488164 GCA_009746045.1 Mesostigma viride | reverse complement strand
TCGCCTCTGGGCGCCCTAGTGCAGTTCCCTTTTACCCACCTGCTTCCTGTCCTACCCTGAGACGGCCTTGAGGCTGCCCAGTCCCTACCCGTGTGGCTGATTTAGAAGTTAATAATGATTCAGTACCTGCCCTCGATGATAGGAATTATGATCATTTTTATTCTCTCTTCGTGAGCAATATACTGTTCCCTTCTCCTTGGGCACCATCCTGAAAGGTGGCTCCTCTAGACCCCTACCCAGACTTTTCCTATCCCTTCCTTCTATCCCGCTTATGTAGCAGTGGAAAGATAGTGGCCCATGGAAAACTGATTCTTCTAATCCCCCTAAGCCTCCTGCTCTTCCCCCTTTGCCAACCTTCCTAAGCTGGATGTCAAGTCTTCCCCTCAACAGTTTTCACTTTTTATGTTGCTCACCCAGACAGAGTCCTGGCAGAACCACAATAGGTGCGCTCTGATGCTGTACTAGTTCTTATCTTACTACCTGCATAACTCCTGAACTTGCTACTCATCCAGTGTGAGTCTCTGCCTCTCATGCCTACCCAAACTCGGTAGCAGCGAATTGTTCCAAGCGTTTAGAACCATTTAGTCCTCCCGATGCAGATTGGCAGGATAGATTATCCTTTGGCACACTTGCAGCAGGGTACCAAGTCCTTCAAAGAATATATGAAAGAGTAATTTGATGCCCAGATGGTACGAATTAGGGATTTGTCGGGCGCAGAAGTACGTGCCCGCTTCCTTCAGGGCCTCAGTAGACCTTATTGCGTGAAGTCAAGCGCCAGTTCTCGGCCTACCGTTTTACTGTCACCTGCCTAGCATGTGCGCCAGCATCTTTTACGAGTAGCAGATTTCTTCTCCACGCCTTCTCTCCCTACCCGTTCCGTATTAATAGGACATGCGTGGACGATAGGAATTATAGCACCGGCGGGCTTCAAAGTCCGCGACGGCAGGCGGTACCATTCCGTGGCAGCTTGGCCCAGTTTGCTACCGGCTGGCACACGTTTTCAGTGAATTTTGGGCTCCAGATTTAAATGCAACGTGCGGTTTGAGGCAGGGGAAAACATGCGTGGACGATAGGAATTATAGCACCGGCGGGCTTCAAAGTGCCGGACGGCAGGCGGTACCACCATTCCGTGGCAGCTTGGCCCAGTTTGCTACCGGCTGGCACACGTTTTCAGTGAATTTTGGGCTCCAGATTTAAATGCAACGTGCGGTTTGAGGCAGGGGAAAACATGCGTGGACGATAGGAATTATAGCACCGGCGGGCTTCAAAGTGCCGGACGGCAGGCGGTACCACCATTCCGTGGCAGCTTGGCCCAGTTTGCTACCGGCTGGCACACGTTTTCAGTGAATTTTGGGCTCCAGATTTAAATGCAACGTGCGGTTTGAGGCAGGGGAAAACATGCGTGGACGATAGGAATTATAGCACCGGCGGGCTTCAAAGTGCCGGACGGCAGGCGGTACCACCATTCCGTGGCAGCTTGGCCCAGTTTGCTACCGGCTGGCACACGTTTTCAGTGAATTTTGGGCTCCAGATTTAAATGCAACGTGCGGTTTGAGGCAGGGGAAAACATGCGTGGACGATAGGAATTATAGCACCGGCGGGCTTCAAAGTGCCGGACGGCAGGCGGTACCACCATTCCGTGGCAGCTTGGCCCAGTTTGCTACCGGCTGGCACACGTTTTCAGTGAATTTTGGGCTCCAGATTTAAATGCAACGTGCGGTTTGAGGCAGGGGAAAACATGCGTGGACGATAGGAATTATAGCACCGGCGGGCTTCAAAGTGCCGGACGGCAGGCGGTACCACCATTCCGTGGCAGCTTGGCCCAGTTTGCTACCGGCTGGCACACGTTTTCAGTGAATTTTGGGCTCCAGATTTAAATGCAACGTGCGGTTTGAGGCAGGGGAAAACATGCGTGGACGATAGGAATTATAGCACCGGCGGGCTTCAAAGTGCCGGACGGCAGGCGGTACCACCATTCCGTGGCAGCTTGGCCCAGTTTGCTACCGGCTGGCACACGTTTTCAGTGAATTTTGGGCTCCAGATTTAAATGCAACGTGCGGTTTGAGGCAGGGGAAAACATGCGTGGACGATAGGAATTATAGCACCGGCGGGCTTCAAAGTGCCGGACGGCAGGCGGTACCACCATTCCGTGGCAGCTTGGCCCAGTTTGCTACCGGCTGGCACACGTTTTCAGTGAATTTTGGGCTCCAGATTTAAATGCAACGTGCGGTTTGAGGCAGGGGAAAACATGCGTGGACGATAGGAATTATAGCACCGGCGGGCTTCAAAGTGCCGGACGGCAGGCGGTACCACCATTCCGTGGCAGCTTGGCCCAGTTTGCTACCGGCTGGCACACGTTTTCAGTGAATTTTGGGCTCCAGATTTAAATGCAACGTGCGGTTTGAGGCAGGGGAAAACATGCGTGGACGATAGGAATTATAGCACCGGCGGGCTTCAAAGTGCCGGACGGCAGGCGGTACCACCATTCCGTGGCAGCTTGGCCCAGTTTGCTACCGGCTGGCACACGTTTTCAGTGAATTTTGGGCTCCAGATTTAAATGCAACGTGCGGTTTGAGGCAGGGGAAAACATGCGTGGACGATAGGAATTATAGCACCGGCGGGCTTCAAAGTGCCGGACGGCAGGCGGTACCACCATTCCGTGGCAGCTTGGCCCAGTTTGCTACCGGCTGGCACACGTTTTCAGTGAATTTTGGGCTCCAGATTTAAATGCAACGTGCGGTTTGAGGCAGGGGAAAACATGCGTGGACGATAGGAATTATAGCACCGGCGGGCTTCAAAGTGCCGGACGGCAGGCGGTACCACCATTCCGTGGCAGCTTGGCCCAGTTTGCTACCGGCTGGCACACGTTTTCAGTGAATTTTGGGCTCCAGATTTAAATGCAACGTGCGGTTTGAGGCAGGGGAAAACATGCGTGGACGATAGGAATTATAGCACCGGCGGGCTTCAAAGTGCCGGACGGCAGGCGGTACCACCATTCCGTGGCAGCTTGGCCCAGTTTGCTACCGGCTGGCACACGTTTTCAGTGAATTTTGGGCTCCAGATTTAAATGCAACGTGCGGTTTGAGGCAGGGGAAAACATGCGTGGACGATAGGAATTATAGCACCGGCGGGCTTCAAAGTGCCGGACGGCAGGCGGTACCACCATTCCGTGGCAGCTTGGCCCAGTTTGCTACCGGCTGGCACACGTTTTCAGTGAATTTTGGGCTCCAGATTTAAATGCAACGTGCGGTTTGAGGCAGGGGAAAACATGCGTGGACGATAGGAATTATAGCACCGGCGGGCTTCAAAGTGCCGGACGGCAGGCGGTACCACCATTCCGTGGCAGCTTGGCCCAGTTTGCTACCGGCTGGCACACGTTTTCAGTGAATTTTGGGCTCCAGATTTAAATGCAACGTGCGGTTTGAGGCAGGGGAAAACATGCGTGGACGATAGGAATTATAGCACCGGCGGGCTTCAAAGTGCCGGACGGCAGGCGGTACCACCATTCCGTGGCAGCTTGGCCCAGTTTGCTACCGGCTGGCACACGTTTTCAGTGAATTTTGGGCTCCAGATTTAAATGCAACGTGCGGTTTGAGGCAGGGGAAAACATGCGTGGACGATAGGAATTATAGCACCGGCGGGCTTCAAAGTGCCGGACGGCAGGCGGTACCACCATTCCGTGGCAGCTTGGCCCAGTTTGCTACCGGCTGGCACACGTTTTCAGTGAATTTTGGGCTCCAGATTTAAATGCAACGTGCGGTTTGAGGCAGGGGAAAACATGCGTGGACGATAGGAATTATAGCACCGGCGGGCTTCAAAGTGCCGGACGGCAGGCGGTACCACCATTCCGTGGCAGCTTGGCCCAGTTTGCTACCGGCTGGCACACGTTTTCAGTGAATTTTGGGCTCCAGATTTAAATGCAACGTGCGGTTTGAGGCAGGGGAAAACATGCGTGGACGATAGGAATTATAGCACCGGCGGGCTTCAAAGTGCCGGACGGCAGGCGGTACCACCATTCCGTGGCAGCTTGGCCCAGTTTGCTACCGGCTGGCACACGTTTTCAGTGAATTTTGGGCTCCAGATTTAAATGCAACGTGCGGTTTGAGGCAGGGGAAAACATGCGTGGACGATAGGAATTATAGCACCGGCGGGCTTCAAAGTGCCGGACGGCAGGCGGTACCACCATTCCGTGGCAGCTTGGCCCAGTTTGCTACCGGCTGGCACACGTTTTCAGTGAATTTTGGGCTCCAGATTTAAATGCAACGTGCGGTTTGAGGCAGGGGAAAACATGCGTGGACGATAGGAATTATAGCACCGGCGGGCTTCAAAGTGCCGGACGGCAGGCGGTACCACCATTCCGTGGCAGCTTGGCCCAGTTTGCTACCGGCTGGCACACGTTTTCAGTGAATTTTGGGCTCCAGATTTAAATGCAACGTGCGGTTTGAGGCAGGGGAAAACATGCGTGGACGATAGGAATTATAGCACCGGCGGGCTTCAAAGTGCCGGACGGCAGGCGGTACCACCATTCCGTGGCAGCTTGGCCCAGTTTGCTACCGGCTGGCACACGTTTTCAGTGAATTTTGGGCTCCAGATTTAAATGCAACGTGCGGTTTGAGGCAGGGGAAAACATGCGTGGACGATAGGAATTATAGCACCGGCGGGCTTCAAAGTGCCGGACGGCAGGCGGTACCACCATTCCGTGGCAGCTTGGCCCAGTTTGCTACCGGCTGGCACACGTTTTCAGTGAATTTTGGGCTCCAGATTTAAATGCAACGTGCGGTTTGAGGCAGGGGAAAACATGCGTGGACGATAGGAATTATAGCACCGGCGGGCTTCAAAGTGCCGGACGGCAGGCGGTACCACCATTCCGTGGCAGCTTGGCCCAGTTTGCTACCGGCTGGCACACGTTTTCAGTGAATTTTGGGCTCCAGATTTAAATGCAACGTGCGGTTTGAGGCAGGGGAAAACATGCGTGGACGATAGGAATTATAGCACCGGCGGGCTTCAAAGTGCCGGACGGCAGGCGGTACCACCATTCCGTGGCAGCTTGGCCCAGTTTGCTACCGGCTGGCACACGTTTTCAGTGAATTTTGGGCTCCAGATTTAAATGCAACGTGCGGTTTGAGGCAGGGGAAAACATGCGTGGACGATAGGAATTATAGCACCGGCGGGCTTCAAAGTGCCGGACGGCAGGCGGTACCACCATTCCGTGGCAGCTTGGCCCAGTTTGCTACCGGCTGGCACACGTTTTCAGTGAATTTTGGGCTCCAGATTTAAATGCAACGTGCGGTTTGAGGCAGGGGAAAACATGCGTGGACGATAGGAATTATAGCACCGGCGGGCTTCAAAGTGCCGGACGGCAGGCGGTACCACCATTCCGTGGCAGCTTGGCCCAGTTTGCTACCGGCTGGCACACGTTTTCAGTGAATTTTGGGCTCCAGATTTAAATGCAACGTGCGGTTTGAGGCAGGGGAAAACATGCGTGGACGATAGGAATTATAGCACCGGCGGGCTTCAAAGTGCCGGACGGCAGGCGGTACCGCGACCGCAGCGCGTTGGGGGCTGCCGCCCCCCAAACCCCCCGCGTGGGGGGCTCCGCCCCCCACCCCCCCCCCCCCCCTCGGTGGCTGCCACGCCTGCCCTGATTGTTCATGGACGACCCACGACCCCCTTCGCCCAACGGCTCCCCCGCTCCCCGGTTGGCGCCTCGGCGGTCCTCTCGGCTTGCGGCCCTTCTTGCGGAGGTGGGCGACCCGGCTGCGGGGGGCTCGGGCGCCCCGGTCTCCCCCTCCTTGGTCTGCGAGGTCTGCCGGAGCGGGCACCGCGGGCACCACATGTTAGTTTGTGATGCTTGCAATTCCGGGTGGCACTTGCAGTGTCTTACTCCCCGGCTCTACCGGGTCCCGCCGGGCTCCTGGACGTGCCCGCGCTGTCCCCCCCGGCGGGCCCCCGGGCTGCCCTCCCCGCTGGGTGCTCCGGCCCCCTGCCCCGTGTGCCCCCCTGCCGAGGCCCTCGGGGCGGGCCGTGGCCTGCCCGATGGGGCCGCCGTTGCTCGGGCCCTGGCGCCCTCGGCCCCGGGGCCCCACCCGTCGCCTGGCCCCGCCGACGGGGGCGCGGCGCTGTCGCCTGGGCTGGGCCCGGCCGACCCCCGGCGGGCCTGGCGACCCCGGCGCCCGCCCCCGGCCCCTCGCTCCCCGACGCTCTGGCCTCCCTTCCCCCGGCCGCGGTTGGCCACCCAGCCGCCACCCCCGTCCTTGCCGCGTGGGACGGCGGCCCCCGGGCCCACGCGTTCACCTCGTGGCCGCCCTCGCACATTGTCGGCGTGGTGGGCCGCGCCACCTTTTCTTGGGCGTACTGCCCTTTGTTGCTGGACGCGGTCGGGCTCCAGGCCGCCTTCCCCTCGCTCCCTAGGCCCCCGGCCTTCCTGGCCCTAGTTGCGCAGGTGCGGGCGACATTTCTTTCCGCCGCCCCCCGGTGACGGCCTCGACTCTTTGGGGGTATGTCTTGGAAGGATATCACGCCGGCTGCCGGCTGCCGTGGCATCTCCCGGCCGCCCGGCAGGAAGAGCTGCTTTCCCTGGACGAGCGGGTGGGTCAGGAGGTGGTCGAGTTCGTCACGGCGGTGGCTCGAGACGCACAGGTCTCGGTGCGGGCGGCCTACCTCGCGGGCGGCGCCGACCTGGGCCTCATGTCCCCGCGGCAGCTTCGCCTCTTCTTGGACGCCCAGGCCCCGCCTCCCGGCCCGGTTGCCAGTGGGGGCTTTCTCATCACCTCCCTCAGCCTGGCGCAGGCCGCCATGCTGCGTGTGGAGTTCGGGGCCCCCATCGCGGTTCAGGGCGGCCAGGCCATCTTGGTGGACTCGGCCGGGCGCGCCCAGCCCCTAACCGCGGGGACGCCTGTTTCTGCCTTCCTCCACGACATCCTGGAGTTGGCAGGCATCCCGCACGAATGGCACCCCGCGGCTGACCAACCGGTCGGCATCCTCTCGCGCGCCCAGATTGCCGCTCTCCCGGGTTGCTGGGAGGCCGGCTGGGACCCGCCCCCCCTCATGTCCGGTCCCTTCTGGAGGGGGACGACCCCGAGTCGGGCTCCTGTGCCATCTGCCTTGAGCCCTTCCGGCCGGGGGATGGCTTGTGTCGCCTGCCCGCGTGCGGCCACACATTCCATCAAGCGTGCATCGCGCGCAGCTTGCTCCACTCCGTGCCGCGCTGCCCGTTGTGCCGGGCTGTTGTGCCGCCCCCTGGGACTGCGCTTCCTCTCGGCCCGCCCCCGGTCTCGCTGGGTCCCCTGCCGGGTCCCCACCGGGCCCCGGGGCCAGCTGCCTCCCCGACCCCTCGGCCTCCGCCCCCGGCCTCGTTGCCGGGGCCTGGGGTGGTCGCGGGCGCGCTGGCGAGTCCCCCTGGGAGGGGCGCCGGCGTTCTCGATCCCCCTCCGCTGGGGGTCTCCCCGGTGGGCACTGCCTCCTCCGTGGCCCCGGCGGGCATGCCGGGCGCTGGTCGGGTCGTGGTGCGCGCGCCTGCCGGCCCGGCTGGGGAGACGCCGCAGGCCCCACGTCCTGCCTTTGCTGGCGCCGCTCCCCGCCACTCAGCGCCCGCCGACGGCCTTCACCGGTGTGCCGTGCTGCTTCCCACGGGGTCCCCGTGTGGGTGTGTTCCACAACCGTAACCTCCTCTGCCAGCACCTTCGCGCTGTGCACCCCGATCTCGGCGCGGCGGATCTGCAGGCCATGAGCTGTTACCGGTGCCCGGAAGCTCACTGCCAGCGGGTGTACTCCATTCACGGGCGCGCTCAGCACGCGCGCGCCTGTGTTGCTCAACGGCCCCTCAACCGGCCAGCAGTCCCGGCCCCCCCCCCTCCCGCCTCGGCTCCCACCGGCTCCCAGCCCCCGCCGCCCGACTACTCGGCCAGTTGGCGTTGGCTTGACACGGTTCCCTGGGATGCATGCGCCATCAACCCGACGTCTACCCTGACCGACCTCCCCCACCGCGCGCGTAGCCTTTTCGCGCAATGTGCAATCGTTTCTCTCCGGCGCATGCACGCCGCTCCGGACGACCCGCTGGGCTTTAAACTGCACATGGTGACCCCCCGCCTGCTCCTCACCCCTCTCGGGCGTGGTGTGCGCGGCCTCCAGGGTGCGGTTATTGCCCGTTGCCGACGCTTTCTGCAGGGGGACTGGGAGGGGCTGTTTGGCGTGCCGCCCCCGCGCACGGCCCGGCTGTCGGGGGAGGTCAACTTCGAGCGGGTGGCCGCCGACGTCATCCGCCTCGTCCGCGAGGGGCAGCTCAGCCGGGCCATGACCCGCTTGGAAATGGCCAAGCTCGCCCCCGCCAATGCGGCTACCCTGGCGGCCTTGGAGGCTCTTCACCCTGCGGAGCCCGGATTCCAGCTGCCCGTGCCGGACCCCCTGCCGGCCCCCCTCCGGCTGGACCGCGACTGCTTCCTGGAGGTGATGCGTGCGGTCCCGCGGGCTTCCTCTACCGGGCCGTCGGGCTGGCGCTACGAGCACTTGGAGGTCCTGGTGGGGCATGGGGGCGAGGACATTCTCTTTGACACCCTCATTGACCTGGCGGCTGGTCGCGTTCCTCCCGCTGCGCGCGAGTGGTTAGCGGGCGCTCGCCTCCTCGCTCTGCTCAAGGGTGTCTTGCCCCCCCCGAGGGCAAGGTGCGCCCGATCGCCTGCGGTGAGGTGCTCCGCAAGCTCGTGGGCAAAGTGATCTGCCGCCAAAAGGCGCCCGAGCTCCGTGCCTTTTTCTGCCCGCCCCTCGCAGCGGGTGAGACCTCGGTGGCGGCCCAGCTGGGGGTGACGACTCCAGGCGGGGCGGATATCCTCATCCATTCGGTGCAGGCCTACCTCGAGGCCCACCCCACCCACGCTGTCGTCAAGGTCGACTGCCACAACGCGTTCAACAGTCTGTCCCGCGCCAGCATGTTTGCGGCCGTCATGGAGTCCTTCGAGGACTTGTACGCTTGGACAGCGGTGTGCTACGGCCAGCCCGGCCAACTGGTTCACATCATGGAGGACGGCACTCGCGGCGGCCTGCTGTCGCGGTCGGGCACCCAGCAAGGGGACCCCCTGGGACCCCTGTACTTTGCCGCCCCCCTCCAGGGTTGCCTCCAAGCGGTCCATGCTGCCCACCCGGCGGTCGCTATTCAGGCCTACTTGGATGATATCTACCTTCTGGGCCCTGTGCCGGACACCACCGCGGCTCTGCTGGCACTGCAGACCGCGGTGGCCGACATCAACCTCCAGTTGACCCTTGCCAAGTGCGCGGTGTACTCGCCCCAAGGTGATTGCTCCGGCTTTCCGCCCCAGCTCTTGGGCCGGGACGAGCGCCTCCATGGGTTGGATGTCCTCGGCGTTCCGGTTGGCGACCCCGCGTTTGTCATCGATGCTCTGCGGGCCGCCCTCGAGGCACGCACTGAGGTACTGCCCTTGATTGCGCGCCTTCATGATTCGCAGACCAAGGGTCTGCTTCTGTGGTTTTGCGCTCACCCTCGCGTCGTTCACTGGCTCCGGGGCGCTCTTCCGTCTCAGGTCCGGCTGGCCGCCGAGGGCCACGACGAACGCATCCAGTCGGCCTTGGCGCAGCTGGTCCCGGGCCCCGACCTCCCGCCACATGCTATTCGCATTGCCTCCCTGCCTGCACGGATGGGTGGCTGCGGTCTGACTCGTGCCGCCCGGCTGGCCCCAGCAGCCTTTTTGGGCTCCGTCGCTCAGTCGTGGGCGGAAAGCTGCCGGCTCCTGCCCCTTTTGGCAACGGCAGCGCCTGACCTCCTGGACCCCAGCAGCCCTTTGCCCTTCGTCACTGCCATCCAGGAGGCCTATGCTGAGATCCAGCAGGCCTGTTCTCCCGTCCGTGCCGCTCAGGCGGTACAGCGCCACCTCCCTCGCGGCACTCCCTCGGTCGCCTCCGTTCAATCTCCCGCCGCATTCCCTGCTCGCGTCATCGATAAACACCAGAAAACCTACGCGGGTATTCTGCACACGGCTGATTGGATTGCTCTTTTCGCGGACCTCAACGCCCAGGGACGTGCGTGGCTGTTCTCGCTTTCCTTGCGGAGTGTGGGCTCGGCGTACCTTCGTGCTCTTCCCATGGCCCCCCCATTCGCCTTGGCTCCCAGCCACTACTCGGTGGCGCTCCGGCACCAGCTATTTGCCCCGCAGCCTCTTGTTCCGGCCGGGCGGCCTTGTGGTAGCTGTGGGCAGCCGCTGGATCCCACGGGGACTCACTACCTTGCCTGCATGGGGGGCCAACAGAATCAGAATTGGTATTTGTATTTGCACACTGTCCTCCTGACGGTGGTGCTCGCCATGATTCGGTCGGTTTTCCCCCACGCGAACATCCGGTCCGAGGATGCGGATGGCGCTGCCTTCTATTCCCCCAACCACCGGCCTGACATCGTGGTGCTGGACTTTGAGGGGGGTGGCCGGCATCTGCTTATTGACGTTTCGGTGGCGCGGCCCTTGGCTCTTAGCCACGTGGCTGGGGCCTCCCTCACGGCAGGTTACACGGCGGACCGGGCGGAGCGGGCCAAGCTCCTGGCCTACGGCGACGTCGGGCACCATCGTGTGGTGCCCTTTGTCCTGGAGGAGTTTGGGGCCATGGGGCCCCTGACCTCCGCCTTCTTCAAGGAGTGTTGCCGGCTCCGGGAGGACCGGCTGGACCTGGAGGGCCAGCGGGCCCCATGGTCGGCGCGGACCTGGACGTCATATTGGCGTCAGCGCCTGTCGGTGGCGCTGACTCGGGCCATGGCTGACATCATGCTCCGCCGTACGCGGGCTGATTTTGCGGTGCAGCAGGGCTATTAGGTTCCTCCCGTTAGGCGTTTCCATTGGTCTTATCGTAGTATAGAGCTTTGACATGGCTCTGTATATAGGTTTATAGCTGGGCGTTTGCTTTGGTTTGAGTGATTTCACTCTGCTGTAAGTAATTATATTTATAATATTAGCCTTACCCCCGAGGAGGAGAACTCCTATGTAGAAGAATTAGATATCTGTGTGACTGACCTTTCAGCTCTGGATGTCTCTCATATCACCTGCTATCATTGTAAGGAAGTAGGTCATCTTAAACGTGAGTGCCCCAAGTTCCTTTCGGGTGCTCCCCCTCATCCCGACGCTCGCCCTCCTCGTACCCCTCAGCGTGCTCCTATTCGTCCCACTTCAGGACGCATTCCTTCAGCTACCCCTAGTAGGCTGAATGCTGTGCAGACAGGATCCCCAGGGTTCCCCTATGATAATCAGGCTCCCGCACCCTCTTCAATCCCTCGTGACCCTCCAGCAGTGGCTTTTCCGCCAGGGTCTTCTTCGGGGTTAGTTCCTATGGATTTGGGGGGGGAGGGGGAACAGTAGGCCTGTCAGCCGGGGGTAACCTGGACAGGTCCTTAGATAGTACCCCAGATAAAATTTTTGCCTGCCTGTTTTTATAACCTCTGTAGGAGCTGAATCTTCCCTACCACTACGTGTGCGTCCTCTTATGTTCTTGAATGGTGGTTTAACCGTCCCTCACACTGTTGTAGACCCTTCCTGCATGCTGATGAACTCTTGAATGTCTCTGTGTTGGTAGATAGCGGTGCGGCTAGCTCCTTTGTGAGCGAGGCCCTAGTTAGGCGTTTAGGACTAGTCCCTACCCCTCACACCAAACCCGTCACTGTTCATTATGCTGATGGTCGCACCAGTCATTCCCCGGGTACGGTGTCCCTTCCCATGGTCATACAAGGACGTACTGTCAACCTGACGGCCACTATAGGCCCTATCACTACCGCTGATGTATTACTAGGATTAGATTGGCACCAGGATAATAAGATTACTATTAATTATGATACCATGGTCATTGGTTTCCAGATAGCTCTTACTGGGTACCAGAACGTCATTATAGATTAGAAAATTTATCCTTGGTAGATATTACTCCTCCTACACCTGTTGATCCTCCTGTGAGACCTATACCTGAAGTATTAATGTCCAATGACGAATTGCGATCTGAACTAAAGGAATATGGATACCTATTATGTATGTTCCTTCAGTTAGAAGTACAGGAGATACCTATCACTAATAATAGTGTGGATATAGATGTAAATACAGTGGATACAATAGGAGTGGGATTTACTGAAAATGAAATAGTAGATACATGGCTGTGATAGATTCCTCAAAAGTATTTGAAGAAAAGACTCCTTCTTATCCTCCTCCTCGTTCTGTTTTACACCGTGTAGTTATCAAGGACGGTGCAGTTCCTACGCACTCTCCGATGTATAGAATGGGCCCTACAGAATTAAAGGAACTAAAACAGATTTTAGTGTCATTATTAGAAGCAGGATTGATAGAGCCTAGTAACTCCCCCTACTCAGCTGGTGTCCTGTTAGTTCCTAAGCCAAATGGCAAGTTTCGCCTAGTTACTGATTATAGGAAGTTGAATGATATTACTGTGAAGTCTAAATACCCTCTACCTCGTATTGATGATATATTTAATAAGGTTAAAGGTTCCACTTGTTTCACAGTACTGGATTGTGCGGATGGTTTTTGGCAGTTGCGGATAGCTCCTGAGGATTGCCATAAAACCGCCTTTGCTACCCCTTTTGGTCATTACCAGTTTAGAGTAGCGGCTATGGGACTCTGTAACTCGCCTGCCTCTTTTCAAATGTTAATGAATGAAGTGCTTAGACCTGTTATGGGAAATTCTCACCTTCCTCAGGTGTCCTCTGATTAAAGGATCCTTCCTTCTCCTCTGTTTCTTTATCTGAGCATGACCGTTCTTGTGCTCAAGCTTACTTAGATGATATTCTTATTTACTCTCCTGATTTTGAAACGCACCTACGTGATTTAAAGAAAGTATTAGAAATAATGGCTGAAAATTCTTTGTGGGCGCGCCGTGCTAAAGTGCGTTCGGGTAGGAGTGTCCCATTTTTAGGGCACGTTCTGTCAGATGCCGGGGTCGCTACCGACCCGGATAAAACTAAGTCAATTCAGGAATGGCCTACCCTACCGACGTTAAAGGTGTACGTAGTTTCCTAGGAATTGCTTCTTACTATAGGCGTTTTATCCCGCGTTTCGCAACTATAGCAGCCCCTATTAATCATTTATTAAAGAAGGATATCCCCTTTGTTTGGAGTAGTGAATGTCAGTCGGCTTTTCAGTGCCTAAAATCCCTACTCCTTTCCCCTCCTGTACTCATCCTACCGGATACTACTAAACCCTTTGTTGTGGCTACAGATGCTAGTAAGGTAGCTATAGGGGGTCCTTCTCCAGGATCAGGGTCAGGGCTTACAGCCAATTGAGTATATCTCTAGGACAATGCTCCTGCGGAGCGTAACTATCCCGTACACCAGCAGGAACTCTTAGCTGTGGTGTATTGTTGCCACGCGTGGCAGCACTTTCTTAAAGGTGCTCAATTTGATGTCTGCCTGAATGAACCCTGTGAGCTAGATCCTTATAGATTAGTTATCCAAACGGATCACCGTCCCCTTACCCATCTTCTCTCCCAACCCAACCTTACCCCTCGGCAAGCGCGCTGGATGGAATTTTTAGCACAGTTTTCCCCTTTTAAACTTCAGTATGTTAAGGGTGTAGATAACATAGTACCAGATGCACTCTCTCGTCGTGCAGACTACTCCTTTTTCGAGGACCTTGATGTTCTCAATACTACTCTAGTTCCTACTACTATGGGTGTAACCCCTTATGGTGAACTACCTGATGATGAATCCTATGCCTACCTCTTTCATACAGCTGTTCGCATGCCTGATCTCCTTTCTCACGTAGGACTCTCTCTCCCGTGTGAGGCCCTTCCCGTGGCCTCGGTGGGGGGGGAGGGGAAAAATAAAATTTCTATACCGCTTAGCCATATAGCGACTAGGTCAGGAAAGTCTTATGAAAACGTAGTCCCTCTAGGACCTCCCCTTCTCTTTGGCAAGGCGGTAGGAGATCTCTTTAAACCTGTTCTGGATACCTCTGTAGCGATGCCTACCTCTGATCTTGAACGCCTTATTAGTAGATTTACGGCCACTGAGCCGGAAGCATTAGCTGCCATTGCTGCACATCCCCAACAATTAGGCAAGCACCCTTGTAAATTTGTAGGTGGGTTTTTATATGTGCAGATAGCAGATTCTCCCCCTCAATGGCGCCTGTATGTCCCTCCTATCTGTCGCTCCTCCTTGCTCTTTGAGTTGCATGACTTAGCTGCTCATCAGGGTGGTAAACGGGTACGGGACCTAGTAGCCCGCTCTTATTACTGGCCTTCCCTTTATAAGGATGTAGATGAGTATGTTAGAACTGTCAATCTTGCCAGGAATGAAACCCAATAATGTAGGACAGATAGCAGAACCTAGGACCTTGCCTGACCCATCATGCCTTGGGATTCTATCATGATGGATTTTGTAGGACCTTTTAGAAAGAATGATAGGGGCAATGCCCAATCCTTGTGTTCATAGATCGTTTTACTCGTATGTGCCATCTTGTGCCGTGTCCTTTAGAACTCACCGCACGTGATTGCGCACGCCTATACCTCAATAATGTATATAGATATCATGGTTTGAGTAGGCAGTTTATTAGTGATAAGGATAAGTTATTTACCTCAGATTTTTGGCAGCAGTTTTTCGCTGCCATCGGTACCAAGGTTACCTACGGTACTGCCTACCACTCCTCCTCCTCTCATTTAGTAGAGCGTCTTAATAGGGTAGTAGAAGAAGCGCTTAGGCACTATGTTAATGGCTCGGGTAGTGATTGGGAGGATTATTTATGTTTGGTAGAGTTCTCCCTCAACAATTGTCCCCAAGCTGCGCATGGATATACGCCCTTCTTCTTAGATACTGGTAGACAGCCCTTACCCCTACCTCTCTCTTAGCTAGTCCTCTACGGGACAAGGATGATGTGTCCCGAGATACTGTAGAAGGTGTACAGTCCTTACTAGATAGAATGAAAACTGCTCATGACCACGCGATCTCAGGGTACCAAAAAGCTCAGGCTAAGTACCTTGCTAGGTTGCGTGCCTCCTTAGATAGAAGAGCACCTGAGATAGAAATAGGAGATCTAGTATTAGTAGAAGGCCCCCGTGTTGGCCGTTTTGCTCATAAGTTTGAAGCAGAACTGAAGGTCAAACTTAGGCCCGCCTTCTTAGGACCCTTCCATGTGTTGTCTAGAGTAGGAAATTTCTTATATAAAGTCGATATCCCTACCTCTTGGCAAACCATTCAAACACCTTCCATAGGAGCCAGCTAAACTGTACCATCTAGTACGTTCGCTGGTAGAGAGTTAGCGCCTGCCCCTTTAGAGCATAACCCTGACACTGGGAAGTAGAAGACGAAGTAGAAAGCATCGTGGCCCATAGAGATATCAAAAAGGGCCGCGGTACCCAGCGTCAGTATAAAGTGAAGTGGATGTATGCTCGTAGTGAAGTAGATAAGGTCTGGTATACGGAGAGTGAGCTAGATGGGTGTAGTCGCCTGCTGCAGGAATATAAAACCCTGCATAAGCTCTAGTTGTAGACCTTCTCCTCTCTTATGTTATGTCTGCTGTCGACGGATGGTTGGTTGTCCCCTCCCCTCCGCAGCCGTCATGTCAGAGCCTACCCCTCCGGCTGAGAGCTCGCTGCCGTCCCCGCCCCCACCGGACCCTGAGCTGTATTTCGAGGCCCTTCCGGGCCGCTGGGTGTCGCGATCAAGTTACCCGGGTGGCGTTGTGCAGCCGGCCCTTCAGGCCCAACATGCGAGCTTAGTCAGGGCGGCCCTCTTCGGGGTCACGTGGTATGGTCCTTCCCCTGATGAGCCGCACCAGCTTGTCCTGCACGGGTTCGACGATGCCGGACACTGTTTGTTGGGGTGTGGTTCCAGCTGTCCCGCCTGGGACAGATAGATGCGGTTCTCCGGTGCTGCCGTGTGTTCTCCTACCTCTCTACCCTGTGGGCCGTACCTGCCTACGGGAGGTGTTCCCTTGGCTTCCGGCTGAGGGTGATGCTGAGGTAGATGAGAACCCCTGTGACCTTTTACGGGCCGTAGAATTCATGGAGATAGCTGATCAGTCGGCGGAACTAGCGGTTAGTGGTCCTGCCCCTTCGGGCGCCCCAGCCGAGGTACATTATACGCCAGATTATTCTGCCTCGAGCGCTGCGTCCGCCTCCTCGGCGTCTGTTCCTCCCTCTCCGGTCCCGTCGTCCCCTCGGTCGACCCGGGATGTTGCAGTAGAGCCTACCCCTTCGGGTTTGCCTGATCCTCTTTCGGCGACGGTCTCGGCTATGCAGGCTCAGATCCAGTCCCTGACCACGGCGTTCGGGGCCTTCCTGGCGGCCCAAGCGCAGACTCCGGCCACGCCAGGTGGGGTGTCTGTGGTGTCCGCGCCCCCTACCCCTTTGGTTGCTTCGGCACCTGTGGTTTCGCCGGCGCCCCCTACCCCTTCGGTTGCTGCGGCTCCGACACCTCCGGTTGCCTCCGTGCCTGCGGCCGACGTTCCCGCGCCTCGGCGCGAGTCTTCAGCCCCTTCGGCTGTGCCCGCCGTCGCCCCCTCTGGGCCGTCCGCTGCGCCCTCACAGCCAGTTCGTGGTTTCTTCAGCGACACGGGCGATCATCCCAGGCTTTGGGAGGGTGGTCCCCCGCAGAGGATCCCGGTGCCCGACTGGAGCTTGGATGGTAACCAATCTTATGCCGGGCTGCCTGTCCCTACGGGCCCTATCTTCAATATGTGGCCTGAGGGTGCACCGGCAACGGAGACCGGCGCGCCTGCGTCGATGGCGGGTCCGTCACGGCCCTCTCTGGCTTCGGGTCCGGCGCGACCTCCTGTTTTACCAGTGCCCCTGCGTCGGTGTCGGCTCCTGCCCCTGCGTCGGCCCCTGCTTCGGTCCCTGCTCCTTCGGCCTCGCGGTCATTGGCCGCGGTTGTTCGGTCCACCGGTCAGGATCCTCGCGTCACCCGCGCTGCCGATTCCCTCCGGGAGTTGTCCCAGGGTGATCGGGACAGGGCCCCTTCTGTGGTGCATGCGACGCCGGAGTCGCGCGACACGCCCATTCCTGGGTATGGTATGTCCGCACTCGCCTGCCGACAGTGTGACCTGCCGCGCGCCTCTGCTGAGCTTGCCATCTCCCCCATGTCCTACGGGTTCTCCCAGGTGTGTCGGGCGCCTCGGGATCGTGGCCTACCCATTGAGACTGATCGGCCTCCTTCGACATGGTTATTTTAGCTGATCCGGTGTTCGAGGGTGAGATCCTGGTCCGGCGCGTTCTGTATCGCTGGGCTAGGCGCCACAACGACTTGGACACCTACGGTGGGTTCCAGTGGGCTTACCCTCCACCTCTGGGCATTATGGCTTCGGATGCCCTTACAGTAGAGTTTCCTGCGGTGCCGGGTGCGGCGTACACTACGGTCCTCCAGCCCATCCTTGAGTGGGATGCCCGTCGCCCGGCGCCTATCCCGGGCCAGGGTCTAGACTCCCGCGGTCACCCTCCTCCTCGGGCCAGCGACTACCTAGAGACATTCGGGTCGCGACAGTGTGTTCGTCGGTGGCGCTCCCGCGAGGTTCGGCACATCCGGTTGTGGCCGTCCAACGTGGAGCCCCTGGTGGACCTGTTCTTCCCGACGGGTATGCGCCCTCGGATCCGGTACCATCGCCTCCTCCTGCGGGCCCTTTGCCTGATCGCGGTAGAGCCTTTCCTTCGCCTCTTTGCCTGTGGCTTTCTGGACTGGGCCCGTGGCCAGGTCGTCCTCACGCAGCATAGGTATTACTGGGCCTTCCTGGGCCTCTTTCCTGACGGCGTGTGGGCCGATGTTTTCCTCACTGTAGATAGGCATGACAATGTCGAGGATGTGGCCCACTACCAGGCCTACCTGGAGGTCCTGCTGGCCTCTCGTGGCACTTATCAGACGGATGGCCACTAGATAGAGGGCCTTAGGCCCGACCTGAGGGTGTTGTCCCTCCGGTATATAGAGTCGCCCTCATATTCTGGCCAGTTGGTTGGCTGTTCTTGGTCCTTAGCGCTGATGTGTTTACTCTGTGTGTCCTGCCCAGTGCCGTCCCCCCGGCCAGGACTCCGTTCCAGGCAGTTAGGGGAACCTCCCACCAGGCTTGGTGCTGGCTAACCCTACACCACCCGGCGTGGTGGTGGAGACCGTGTGAACTATTGGTGCTTTGTATCTGGGATGGTCTATCGATTGTGTTGGTATGTGCTGGGTGCATTAGGTTTTTCCTACCCCTTTGGTTCCCTCCTCTCTGCGTAGGGAGAGGGCTCCCTACCTTTTGTGGGGGGGGAGGTGTTACGTCGCGTAACAATTCGTTGTAGTTACGGACGTAAATTAGGTCCTTGGCCTCGGTTGTTCCTAGGTTACGTGCAGTTCTAGTTTGGACATGATTGTCCCCGTAACAGTACTGTGGTATATTGGGTGCCTTTGGGCGCCGCGCCGCGTACTATATTAGTGGTCCTTATCCTTTTGTAGAATGTAGTGGACCGGCGTGCATCTGTGCACCTGCCTGTGTTTCTGTGTTCTGCAGGCGAGGGCCAGGTCGGCCCGAGCCTGTTGGACCGTTGGTGACCATTTATGCACGTTCCACTCCTTGTGTGGTCACTCGGCGTGTGTTAAATGAATTAACACATATAGGCTTGGGTCACGGCAGTTTAGTTGTGTTTCCTTCCTCTTTTCCTGGAGTAAACGGGTTTGATTAAATGGCCTATGGCATATTACAGTAGTACATATGTAAATGCATTGAGATCTGGTTCGTCTCGGTCGTCTTTCGCTAGGGGTGTAAATAGAAGCGGCCTCACTAGTTTAGGTAGTATCAGGACCGGTAGAGGTAGAGGTGGCGGCCGAGGCTTGCGGCGTAACAAGCGTGCCGACTAGGGTCGAGCCTAGTGAGCACGAGAAAGTTTGCATGGCAAAAGAAATATGGTATAAAAAGATACGTGCAAAAGAGATAGATACCTACTAAGGTGGTTTGAAGTCCATATACCTTCCGGCACACGGCTCTGCATGTGTATACGAGGGTGCCGACAGCTGACATCTAGAGTAATATTGGTGACATTGGGATATATATCGATAGACGTGTATCCGATGGCATAAAGTATAACGATAGTTACCACGGACATGGTTAGAGGTCGATTCGACCTATGGTCGACCTGTAGTTTGGCCCAATATACTTCAGGCCGTAAGTTTAGTGGGGAATTTTCTGAGCCACAAGAGTGCATCAGCCAGCCGGTGCCGACGACCTAGTGGCACTGCTTGGCATAAAGGCAGTGAGGATGGAGGCGGTCGGATGTCAGGTTCGGACGTTGTCAATCACTCGACGTAACCTCGATCAACGTCTTGTAAATGAATGAATGAATCCATGTCTGTCATAACCCTTGTGTATGAACACATGCGAAGAACTCAAGAAGGTAAATATAATGCCCCAGGGCCTACGATGTGATCACAGCAAGTAGCCCTTAGCACAGTAAAAATCTTCCCTTCTCAGGCATGTATACACCCCGGGACGATAGTCCCGTATTTACGAGGAGACGATCTTTCCAAACGTGCCTGGCTGATAGGCTTGGCACGTTACAACTAGTATGTCAAATTTTTGGGGTTTTGGGGTGCCACCTCACATAATTAATGGCCCTGAGAAGGAGGCCTATGGCTTTTAATACATTCTGGGCTACAACCTGCAGGCCGTGGGGCCGGGATGTAAGGAGCCACCAACTCAGCGGGGTGCACAAGGTGCACCTGCACCTCGATCGATGTATTCCAGCAGCTAAGGTGCGGACATAGGGTGGAAGATGATTGTGGCTAGGCAAGAGCTACCTAGTAGGGCATGACATCTCAACAGAGAGTAACTCTCTGCATGGGCAAAGCATGACTGACTACTCTAATGCTAATGCGTTGTGGGCATACGTGTACATATTGATGTCTTGGGGAGATGTCCGCTACGTCGGTTATTAGGGAATTCAGTGCTCTGTGGTCCCCCAACGGGCTCACGAGACTCTAGAGCTGACTAATTAACCAAGTACGTAGACTCGACCCGGGGCCCCAGTGCAGTCTGCCCAGCTGGGCTGCCACCTCCTCACCTTACCTGGGGAGGCCCGATGACCGCCATTGCAAAGGGCGCAGACCCCGCGCACATATAGATCGTGGACAAGCTACGTATAGACGCATGCAAACATGGGGGAAACGAAGGCCTCGGTCCTTAATTAAGGTGCCGCACAAGCCTGGCAACATTTTTTTGGGCACGTGACTAATATGGGTTAGCCACTTCAGTCAACATACTTGTAGCCTTCAACATACCTGTGATGCCAGATCTCCTTTGCGGCCGTTCCGAGCTTAGCACTGGATTCGTTGTCCACATCGTCGCGTCGCTGCAGCAACACGATGTTTTCTGGCATACGCAGGCTTTTGGTTCCCGCCGCACATTTGAAAGTGCTGTCATCCGGCTTTTTGCCTTTGCACTGTGTGCAGTTCTTGGACGTTTGGAATCATGGCATGGCTAACGTGATGACTGACTAGCTAGACCTTTTCAGTGGTTTTCCATTTAATTGCGGGTATTTCCTCGTAAATGTTGGGAGAGCGATCGCAGCAATGGTGCTCACCACTAGACAATCCCGGCCAGTTAGGCTCGAAACACACGCCCTGATCAAGCATGCTGTTTCCGGCCCCACCGTCTAGGTCATCTATAGTCGCTCTACACGTAAGCCAGCCATAATTTCAATGCACAAGGATACACATTTCCATCACCATTCATCTTCATCATCCTGAACGACTCGAACATGCGGACAAGATAACGGCAGGCTCGAGCTACCATGGTCCGGATTCTCCCGATTTCTGGCCTGCGCTGGTTGTCTCCTTGATACTTGTAGCAGTCACAAATTAAATTTGATTGATTCAGAAAATACTGCACTGAACTAGCATGCTTTTCATCACCATGTAGCTATGTTGGAAGTACGACTCAGGATTATATCTACACCCTTACTCAATCAAAATCATACATGCCACTTGGCTTTGCCTACGATGCTAAGAAAGGTGCCAGATGGGCTGAAGATGGTTGTTTGTCATTACCCCCAACATCACTAGGCGTGATCAGAGGGCGTCAACAACCAGTCCATCACGGCCCAGCTCAAACAAACGAAAAAAAAAGGCATTTTGAGGGAACGCCTGAAAATTCCCATGGCATGCGCCAAACAGACAACGCTGTTAACCAGGACGCCATGACTGATTCTAGGTTACCATCCATTTTCACGATGCCATGACATTGCCATGCCAGACAATGACATGCCAGATCCATAAAATCGGTTGTCCACCAAATTTGAGACAACCAAAAACAACTCAGAATTAACAACGCTTTGGGTAATTTTGCCATACTACTATCCAATTTCGCTCGATCTAAAGAACCAAGCGGATAGGGGCGAACGTCTCCAACTTGCGTTCTCCTGGTTTCTCCGTCGAGCCGTCATCCGCACGCACGTTCAGCCGGACGCCGAACGCGGTAATGCCGTCCTCCTGACCCCCCTCGCCTGTGTACTGCCTTCGCCTCATCCGCAGCACCACCACCACCAGCAGAGCCACCAGGAGCAAGCCCAAGCCGAGGCCCAGCCCCAGCCCCAACCCGAGCCGACGCGCCCGTTTATCGTCGTCCCTTGTCCACACCTTCTCGTAGTTCTGCAGCTCTCTGCTGGCCACCGTGAGCGGCATGAACGCACCACGGCCATCCGGTAGCCGCCCCCAGCTCCCCCCCTTGTTCTGGTGCCCCGCCTGCCCCGACGGCCACTTGGCGCACTCCAGGAGCACCCCCCCATGATACAGACACACCTGCTCGGCGACGCCCAGCCCAAACGGGAAGTCGCACGGGCCCGTGCCCTGGTGCAGCGCCAGGCAGTACCCCCCAGGGGGTATGCTGGTCGGGCAAGCGGGGTTCCCGAATTCCAGACGGTGCGCGCGCAGGGGCGGGTGCGAGAATGGCTCATCGGTCATCCAGGCCCCTTTCAGGTCCACGGGGGTATCTGGGGAGATGTTCACGAGCTCCACCCAGTCAGTCGCCCCGACGGGAGCCGCCGCCATGACCTCATTGATGAAGAGGGTGGCCACCGAGGCGGGCCGGGTGGCCCCCGCGGGCGGGTCGGCGACTCGGACGACCGACCACGCGCGGATGGTGTATTGTGAAGAGGAGGTGTCGTCGGAGTTGAGGGTCACCGACTGGGAGGTCGCGTTGGCGTCCGCCCAAGGGACAAGGAAGATCACGTCGGGTGTATCGTTGGGGACGGCGAGCGTGGATAGACCCTGCAGGGTGGGCGCTGGCGACTTTTCAAGCTGATAAAAGGTGGAGTTGTTGCCGGGGGCCAAGCGGGCGACCGCAAACAACCCCCCCTCGACCGCCCTCACGTCGAACCAATACGTGCACCCGCGGTACAGCTCTAGTGTGGGGGAATCAGCGACGCCATCGATGTCAAACCCCATCATGGTGGCTGTCATGCCAGGAGGGGCCACACCCCCGTTGTAGCTGTTTATCTCATCCCGTGTTGCTGTCCTCCGCCACCCGATCACGGTGACCGACATCTCTCGCAGCGCAACCGCACGGCGCCGCGCGTACAGCTGCACGGCGACCTCGCGCGTGGCCGGGTTGTACGGGAAGTAGGTGTGCGCCTCGATGAGCGGGGCCCAGGGGGCGACGAGCGCGTGGAGAGAGGAGAGGCGCGACGCGAATCGGGACGGGCTGAGGGCCCCTGCCGTGGACACGAGCTCCCTCACGTAGCTCCGGTACAGCTCGCGGAGGCGCGGGAAGGAGAGCAGCTTCTCGACCAGCCACGCGCGCGAGGTGCGCGCAAACGGAGAATGAAAACCACGCTGAATGGAGAATGAAAGGTGCGGTCCTTTATGGCACCGCCATCTTCATGACAGGCAATCCGGCCCAACCAGCCGATTCTTGAGACCATGCTTTATCATTAAAGCAACCAAAAGACATTTCAATTCCAATGAGATACATGACGAATTACAAAGAGTGTCGAGTTGTAATGTTGTAGTTATAAGAGCAGCTGTGAGGTCCCTTGGTTGACGCCACTGCAGGCCCCTTGTGGCGGCAGTGCGCGTGTGTTCCCGACCTAGTTCCTACTGGCATTCTTGCCAACGACGACCAGGGTGCCCGAAGGCCCTGTCCCTTGTCTCGTTCTCAGTCTTACACACATTCTTAACAAAACCAATACATTGTCATATCCGTCAGTCCATCCTCATGGCAACTGACTGCATGCAACCACTCACGGGGGCTGCTCCGGGCTGCTCGAACTATTTCACCCCATGAAGACAACAAACCAGTTGTGAGGGAGAGAAACGGACGAACAACGACCACCATGGTTCGTTGCTCATCCTTCTATACTGCTCAAAGCTCAAGCCTGGCGGCTGGCGCCACTATACGCCACTTTAGACATCAGCCAATCATAACATTGTCTAATTTCCGACAAGCTAAACTTCAAGCTTTATCTGTCAAGCGAACACAAATATACAAGGGCAAATCTATCGGCTATGCCAGGCACCGCCTGGGGCTTCCTTGCATTTGTGTCTGGTGTCCCACGTTGAAATCCTGAAATTGCACATCTGCTCAGTGCCTCGCCGGCTTGCTGCGTACCAGCATTCGGCAAACTGCCCTTGTGACGAATGTCAGTGAAATTCAGGTCCGCCCAAAAGTTCCGTCAGCAAATTCAGCGGACTTGGCGCGTGAGTACAATTGAGATCCGCGGCGTCAGTACCGGGCCGCGGTATAGCAACCCGCACAAGGCTGCGGACGTCAGAATTACGCTAAAATCTGAATTGCGGACGTGATAGATCACGGACGCGACAGCTGTCGCGTTTGCGTGCCATATCATCCTGGACTGGTCATTACCGCTACTTGGAATGCATCCACTATCAGCAGTAATCATGTGTGAGATATGCCACCTCCCCCCCCACTATTTAGCTCACAACAACGTGAGAGCAAAAAGTGAAAGAAAGGCATCTCACACTAAAGAAGGAAGCCCAAAGAGGGCGTCATTCCAGGCAGCAGCAAAAAGAAAAAAAAAATCCAGCTGCTCAAAGATGCTTTTCCAGGATCAGCAACAACCTTAACATGCATGCTTTTAAAGGCTTAGCAATAACCCCTTCAATGGCTTTGTACAGGGAAAAGCCTAACCTCTTCAGATGCTTTTGAAGGCTAAGCAATAACCTCTTCCTTGTGCTTCCGTGGGTGAAGCAGGAGGAACATCCAGGCTGGCCGGACTGAACCCATCATGGGTTGTTCGTCCGTTTAAAATGAGAATGAAAGGTGCGGTCCTTTATGGCACCGCCACCTTCATGACAGGCAATCCGGCCCAACCAGCCGATTCTTGAGACCATGCTTTATCATTAAAGCAACCAAAAGACATTTCAATTCCAATGAGATACATGACGAATTACAAAGAGTGTCGAGTTGTAATGTTGTAGTTATAAGAGCAGCTGTGAGGTCCCTTGGTTGACGCCACTGCAGGCCCCTTGTGGCGGCAGTGCGCGTGTGTTCCCGACCTAGTTCCTACTGGCATTCTTGCCAACGACGACCAGGGTGCCCGAAGGCCCTGTCCCTTGTCTCGTTCTCAGTCTTACACACATTCTTAACAAAACCAATACATTGTCATATCCGTCAGTCCATCCTCATGGCAACTGACTGCATGCAACCACTCACGGGGGCTGCTCCGGGCTGCTCGAACTATTTCACCCCATGAAGACAACAAACCAGTTGTGAGGGAGAGAAACGGACGAACAACGACCACCATGGTTCGTTGCTCATCCTTCTATACTGCTCAAAGCTCAAGCCTGGCGGCTGGCGCCACTAGCGCCACTTTAGACATCAGCCAATCATAACATTGTCTAATTTCCGACAAGCTAAACTTCAAGCTTTATCTGTCAAGCGAACACAAATATACAAGGGCAAATCTATCGGCTATGCCAGGCACCGCCTGGGGCTTCCTTGCATTTGTGTCTGGTGTCCCACGTTGAAATCCTGAAATTGCACATCTGCTCAGTGCCTCGCCGGCTTGCTGCGTACCAGCATTCGGCAAACTGCCCTTGTGACGAATGTCAGTGAAATTCAGGTCCGCCCAAAAGTTCCGTCAGCAAATTCAGCGGACTTGGCGCGTGAGTACAATTGAGATCCGCGGCGTCAGTACCGGGCCGCGGTATAGCAACCCGCACAAGGCTGCGGACGTCAGAATTACGCTAAAATCTGAATTGCGGACGTGATAGATCACGGACGCGACAGCTGTCGCGTTTGCGTGCCATATCATCCTGGACTGGTCATTACCGCTACTTGGAATGCATCCACTATCAGCAGTAATCATGTGTGAGATATGCCACCTCCCCCCCCACTATTTAGCTCACAACAACGTGAGAGCAAAAAGTGAAAGAAAGGCATCTCACACTAAAGAAGGAAGCCCAAAGAGGGCGTCATTCCAGGCAGCAGCAAAAAGAAAAAAAAAATCCAGCTGCTCAAAGATGCTTTTCCAGGATCAGCAACAACCTTAACATGCATGCTTTTAAAGGCTTAGCAATAACCCCTTCAATGGCTTTTACAGGGAAAAGCCTAACCTCTTCAGATGCTTTTGAAGGCTAAGCAATAACCTCTTCCTTGTGCTTCCCTGGGTGAAGCAGGAGGAACATCCAGGCTGGCCGGACTGAACCCATCATGGGTTGTTCGTCCGTTTAAAATGAGAATGAAAGGTGCGGTCCTTTATGGCACCGCCACCTTCATGACAGGCAATCCGGCCCAACCAGCCGATTCTTGAGACCATGCTTTATCATTAAAGCAACCAAAAGACATTTCAATTCCAATGAGATACATGACGAATTACAAAGAGTGTCGAGTTGTAATGTTGTAGTTATAAGAGCAGCTGTGAGGTCCCTTGGTTGACGCCACTGCAGGCCCCTTGTGGCGGCAGTGCGCGTGTGTTCCCGACCTAGTTCCTACTGGCATTCTTGCCAACGACGACCAGGGTGCCCGAAGGCCCTGTCCCTTGTCTCGTTCTCAGTCTTACACACATTCTTAACAAAACCAATACATTGTCATATCCGTCAGTCCATCCTCATGGCAACTGACTGCATGCAACCACTCACGGGGGCTGCTCCGGGCTGCTCGAACTATTTCACCCCATGAAGACAACAAACCAGTTGTGAGGGAGAGAAACGGACGAACAACGACCACCATGGTTCGTTGCTCATCCTTCTATACTGCTCAAAGCTCAAGCCTGGCGGCTGGCGCCACTAGCGCCACTTTAGACATCAGCCAATCATAACATTGTCTAATTTCCGACAAGCTAAACTTCAAGCTTTATCTGTCAAGCGAACACAAATATACAAGGGCAAATCTATCGGCTATGCCAGGCACCGCCTGGGGCTTCCTTGCATTTGTGTCTGGTGTCCCACGTTGAAATCCTGAAATTGCACATCTGCTCAGTGCCTTGCCGGCTTGCTGCGTACCAGCATTCGGCAAACTGCCCTTGTGACGAATGTCAGTGAAATTCAGGTCCGCCCAAAAGTTCCGTCAGCAAATTCAGCGGACTTGGCGCGTGAGTACAATTGAGATCCGCGGCGTCAGTACCGGGCCGCGGTATAGCAACCCGCACAAGGCTGTGGACGTCAGAATTACGCTAAAATCTGAATTGCGGACGTGATAGATCACGGACGCGACAGAGCTTCTTTCGGACGTCACGTCCCCAGTGGAGCAGGCTGGATTCGTAGAGGTCCAGGTCGCCCGGGTGGTACCCGAACGCGCGGTCGAAGTCGTAGGGGACAAAGACCCACCGGAGGTGGGGCCACGGCCTCCACGCGAGGTAGTAGTTGCTGCCGCTGCCCCAGTAGCCGTCCCAGTCGACCGCAAACGCTCGCAGCGCCTGCGCACGCAACACCGCCTCCACGTCCACCAACGACAGCATGTCGTTCTCGGTCGGGCAACCCTGCAGGGTAATGATCAGGTTGTTGAGCAGTGCGGTCGCCTCCCCTGGTCGCTCTTTCCCGACCTTGAGGTCGTACGAGGGGTAGTAGGGGTGCCAGCCGCCCTGCTGCCAGACCTCAAACGAAGGCGGGTCGGGGTCCTCCCGCCCCATGATCCCTTCTGTCATGGAACCGTCCAGATCCAGCCGTGTCAGGTCGGGCGGCGCACCCGCCACCCACTGGTTCTTCCATAAGAAGCTCGTCGCGACATCAGCACCGAACCGGTTGTTCAAGAAGACATCGTCGATCGGCTCGGTGGCCTTCATGACGCCCAGGAACACGCCCCTGTCCTGCGCGGTGCCCGAACCTGAGACCACCCCGGTTCCTCCCGTGGTCGGAGGCTTGCGGTCGCCTATTTTCAGGTATACCCTCACAAAGCTCATCCGGCTCGTGACCACTCCGAACTGGGTGGCGGCGGCAGCAGCCAGCATCTCGGAGACGTACGAGGGGTCGTCGTCATTGTGCCGCAGTCCCAGCTTGGCGACGCCGCGCCAGAGGCGGTTGCGGTTCCGCAGCGCAGCCGCGATGTCGGTCCCGTTGGTGTAAATCCCCTCATCCTTCTCGAACGAGTCCGCGAAATACAGCTGTAAATGGCACCCCTCCAGCGCCCAACTCGTCTCCCCCGTGCCATTGCATGCCCGCGGCGTTGTCAACGAACAATAATTCTGGCCTCCGTCGCCGGCCGTTACGCCCACCCACCCTGATCCCAACATCGGTAACAATATCCTGCGCCACCGAGGCATCGTCGGCCGCTATCGGCAACACCACCCCCCGCCCCGCGCCCTCGATCTCCGCCCCCGAGATAAACCGCATCACCTCCACCTGCCGCCGGTTCTCGTTCAAATAATTCTGGTCATAGTCACTCAGCAACGCGTCCCACTCCCGCTGGCGCATCTCCAGGTGGAGCTCCCCCATGCGGCCCAGGTCAAACAGCTCCTGGAAACTGCGACCGAACGAGCTGCTATCAGCGACCTCCTCTGCGTAGCTCAGGTCCACGACAGGGGCCACCGGCGCCGAGGCGACTGTGCCCACAAAACCCAACGTCCGCTCGCCGCTCGCCGCCGGCCGTGCCACGCTGCCCGCCGAGCCGGACCCCGCACCGTCCCACCCTGCAGGGGCCTCGAACCAGGCCAGGTCCAAGGGCATCCCCGCGGGGACGATCACCACCGGCCTCCTCCCACTCGCGGCCCCGCTGCTGCTGCCACCTGCGCTGGTCACGTTCTCGCCTGCGTGCACGCATCGGGAGAGCATGCCGGAGTTCACGTCCCAGTGCAGCGCCCGGATGAGCGCCTCGGCAGCACCCTGCGCGTCCCTGGGGCCTGAGGGGAAGTCCTCCAGCCGCCAGGGCGCGTCGTTGGCCGCGTCCCACACCCGGATAACGACGGAGAAGGACGAGGACGCCGCGTGCCATTTCGCGGCGGCCATCCTGGCTGGCGTGACCACCCAGGAGGCGAGCTGGCTGCCCCCTGGGTTGGACCCGATCCCATCCTCCTCGTCCCCTGTAGTATCCCCTCCCCCACTGATCCCGCCGTTATTGTTATTGTTCGTGCTGTCCTCGTCCTCGATCTCAACCACCTCGGCCCCTCACACGCTCACGATGGCCTGCACCACGCCCAGCGTGTCCGCCATGGTGACATTTGCCAGCGTGTACACACAGGGGGCGCCGCTGGATCCCGCCGCTCCCCCCGCGGGGCATGCATACGTGGCCTCGCGGTCAAAGGGGTCGCCTTGATGCACCACCACGCGCACGTGGATTAGCTCGGGGACATCGCCCTCGCCGCTAGCCCCCGCGGCCATGCCCTGCACCCACGCCTCCACAGGGGGGCACATGCACGGGTGTGTGTACGGTGCCACCACCCCGCTGCCGGCAGCTGTCCCCGACCCAGAGGTCACGTTCGTGCTCGAGCCCGATGCAGAGGCGGTACTGGCCGCCGCCACCCGCGCCCCGTAGGGGAACAGGAAACGAGTCGTGTTGACGGGCCCCGACCGCACATGGCTCTCCAACGCGATCGATCGGATGCGTATGCCAGCAGCCAGCCTGCCGTTCTGGAACGTGAGCGTCGTCCAGGGACCCGGCTCAAACACCGCAAGGGGGATCCGGACAGGCGACCACGCCGCCGTGGGGAGGCCCCGCGTGAAGGTTGCCAGGTCCAATCGGACCCCTCCTGCCGCGCCCGCGGTGCCCATGACCGACAAACTGACACCCGTTATCGGGCCCAATGTGTCGAACCGCAGGGCGTCGGCCAAAAACGGCTGATCCGCGACGAACAGGAACCCACCCCACGCGTCCAGAGCGGATGTCAGCTCGCCAGCGCCCGTGCCGGTCGCGTTACTGCTTGCCCCCGTGACCACGAACTGAGCTGAGCCAGTTCTGGTGGGACCAGCCCCCTCGCACGCCGGCCAAGGGCACGGGCATGGATTCGAGGGGCAACCCGGTGACATCGTCAGAAGAAGGGGAGAAGGCGGCACACGTCCCGAACCCGGTAGGCTGCGCCGCGCCCTCCTTCACCTCGGGCAGGGTGATCGAGTCATCCCCTAGGGGCACGTACTCGGCATCGTGAAGCGTGACGTCGCGCAAATAAAACTCGACGCGGGCGGCCTCGTATACTTGCCACCATCCTTCACCGGATCCCCCGCCACCGCCCCGGCCGCCCGAAGACGAGGAGTTCAAAGAGGAAGAAGAAGAGGGGCTATCCCCCGGAAGGACCCAGGTGAGCTTCCGCAGGCAGGTGGCGTTGCTGACATCGTCGTCCCACCCCCCCACCGATGCGAGCTGCAGGGGGATGGTTACCTGGATCCACCCGTCGGCGCGGGGAGGACCCAGCAGGGCACCCAGGGCCACCTGGGACGGCCGCGCCATGCCCGCACACACACCCTCTGCATCCTCCTGTCCTTGTTCGTCAGGCGACGCCGTGAAGACGACGCGGGAAAGGGCGGCCGGATCCCCCAAAGTGACGCGCGCTAGAAACGAGACGCCGCGAGCGGACCACCGGCGCGCTGACGTCAGCATCCATCCCCCTGTGGTGCCACCACCGTCGCCATCTGTGCCGTTGGTGGCACTTGTCACGGTAGGGTCTGCCAGGGTGACGCGGAGGGAGGGCCCACCGGAGAAACCAGCCGCGGCCGCGTCGCCCTGAGCGCTAAAGGTCGACAGGGCCCACCCTTCCTGCAGCCCGCCCGCGGAGGACGCATACGCGCGGATATGGTTCATGGGGGGGGGCGCGGGGGGTGGGGGGGGTGGGGCCTCGGGGGGCGCCTTCCCTCCCAGTCAATTGTGAGGAAAGGGTACGGCTCGCCGCGGATGAGGGAAATCTCGGCGAAGCAGGTCGGGGGCCGCGTGGCCGCTTCTGCCACCGCATCCGTAACCGCCACGTCCAGGGTGGTCCAGGCGGGCGTGACCTGCGGCAGCAATGGCGCAGCGAGGAAGACAAACGCGGGACCTAAACCTGAAACCTTCTTGGTCACAGATGACAGCTCCGTGCGACCATACCCGCTGGTGACTGCACTTCCGTCGCCGGCATTAGCACCGCCCCTCGCGGTGACGGTCACGCCGGTCAGGGGCCCAGAGACCGCCATGGCCACGTGGCCCGCGTGCCAGGGTTCCTGCGACGATGTCAGCGAGAACCCGCCGGTGGCGCCGGGCGCCACGGTGACGCACACGGCGGCCACCCGCGCAGGGGGAGCGCTCCCATCCCCCGTGCCTGTGGCTCTGATAGCATTCAGGGCCCCTGCACCTGTCGTCGGGTCAAAGGGGTCTAGCACCGGTACAGCAGCATTAGCGTCGACGACGGCGTCCCCCCAGGTGGTCAGCGCCCAGCCCGAGCCCAGCCCGCCGCCGGGTCGATCGTACCAGGGGCATGGCGGCCCGCGTGACCAGCGTGGCGTTCACCAGTTTTACTGCGGACACGTCTATCTCGGCCGATGCGCTGCTGGCCTCTGGGTTGTCGATCCGGAGGGTGGTCCAGGGAGGGGTGTCCACGTCCTGGGAAGGAGGAGGGAAAGCGGCGGAAGGGATCTCGGCCACTGTCCATGAGGACGGTGACCAACCAGGCGCCATGGTTGCGAGCCGGGGCGCGCCGGTAATGCTGGCGAGTGACAGTCAGGGATGCATCGCTTACGGGCGCCAGCGTAAGGCCCGCAGGTGTGCCCCGCACGGTAAGTTGGATCGTGGCCGCGGACCAGGGGAGGGCGCGGCGCAGGAACAGGCCACCCCCGGGGGTGACGTTGGAGCGCAGATAGTTGCCCTGGCTCGCGCCCAAACTGGCACGGGTGTCGAGCGTGGATAGCCACTGCCAGCTGTCCCATCCGGCCGCCAGGATACCACTTGGACCTGGGAGGAGATGGTACTCTGCTACCTCGTCCCATTCGTCCACGGACCAGCCCGCCCAGTCGCCCCGCGCGCTTAGCAGCTGCCACTGCGTGGCGGATGCAAGCACCGTGCTGCTCACAAGCCGAAAGGCTCGCAGTGAGAACTCGACGACACTGGCACCCGCCCCGTTGTGCCACACGAGCTCACCCAGGGGGGTGTTCGTGTCCACCAGGGGCACCTGGATGCGCACCCAGCCGTCTGAGAGCATGGCCACCGCGTGGCTGGTCAGGGAGGCCTCATTGGTGAGGTCGACCAGGGTCCCTGGGGCCGAACCGGCCGATTGGGCGTGGAATGTCAATGAGGCCTGCAGGCCGCGGATCTCAAACGCCACAGCCTCCGCGCGCCACTGGGAGGCGTGTCGAAGGAACAGCGAGCCCGAGCCGGCCGCCTTGACATCCACGACCGTGCCGGACGGGGCGGGCAAGAAGATGTCCGCATTGTGGCTGCCCCATTGCCAGAGGGAGCGGGCGGATCCGTCCGGGCCGGCGACCTCGACTCCGCCAGTGGCGGATCGTGCTCCGGGCAAGGACGAACCCAGCGAGCTCAGCAGGAGCATGATAGATATAAGGCCTGCCTTGGAGTGGAGAGTACGCAACGACATTCTATTCGAAATCAAACTCGTAGAAATAGAGCGTGGGCCGGCTGCCAGGAGAAGTCGGAATTTTATATCTTTATCATTAATTGCATTCGGATTGACGACCTCGACGACTCGTATGGGCGTGTATAGTGCTAAAACACCACACCGATCAATGCCCTACTTGCAGCATTGCTGCCTGTGGCAAGGCGGAGATCGTGGGAATCTGAACTAGCCGTCCGCCTGGTACATTTCTAAGAACAGGACAAATATTATGCTCTTATCCGTAAATGCGGCAGGCCAGTGTTGTCGCAACGCGGGGCATACGCACTGTCGGAACCCCTTGCACTGTGGACTGCAACGACCACCGCTTGCGGGCTGTCACCTCACGAGTGCTCCATTCGTCAGAAAGTCACCTCATGGACGCTCCATTAGGAAAGCCTAGCACAACTAGGAAAGTTGTGACAAAAGCGCATAGCCTGTTTCCTATCATTTGCGTGCCGGCCGTAATATAAGTGCATCGGCTCGCTTCTGGATATTTGCGGGTGCGCGCGGTGCGAACGGTCTCCGCCACTTGCAGCTATATATGTTGTGTATCGCGGTGTCGCACGAACTAATGCGCTGTAATTCGAGTAATCTCGACAGCCTTGGTCAGCAACTCAGCCTGCCCACACCGTGAATATACGAAGGCGAAATGCAAAAAGTTAAAACGTTAGCCTCCGACAATCTGGAGCGTCCGATGATGGATCCAACGGACGTGATAAACCCGCTAAGTTAGCGGCTCGGGTCGTCCGTCCAAATACTATACACAGAAACAACCAATACAAAACAAGCAAACTACGGAAAACAAACGGCCTTCGGCCCCAACCGCATAGACGCGACGCGAGGGATTGGGGCCGTCGGATGGTGGAGGCGTTGTCCCCAACCCGAGGGGCGACGGGTTGACTGGGGTAAAGGTGGCGCAAGCCACCGGAGGTGGGCGGGGGCGGCTAAGTGCCTGTGGCGCGGTGGAACAAACAAAATTTCACCTTGGCTGATCCACATTCTCGTCGACGACACCGTATTTCAGCCTTACCTAATTCAACTCTCGGGTGAAAACGTGCGGGGCAAGATACCTGCTGAGAATCTCTGCTCCCCATGTGCGGAGAATCTCTGCTGCCCATGTGCGGAGAATCTCTGCCCATGTGCGGCGTGTGATATCCGTCTGATTATCAGGCGGAGCCAATTTTCGGAAGAACCGTTAGGTTCGCCAGAATTGGCGAAGCTTATAAGGCCGTACACGTGAGAAAACATAGGAATAGGGAATGAAAATCCGTCAATCCATCCATCCATTAGGGTTGTACCGAATAGTGTTCCGAATACCGAATATCCCCCGAATACCGAACCGAACACCGAATTTGTTCAGTATACGGCGAACGGTCTGTCCGTCTGAACATATTCGGTATCGGTATCGGGAGGCAAGCTCTACTTCCGAACATGTTTGGTATCGAAATCGGAACAACCTACTATTCGACGAATATATTCGTAGTTCCGAATATCGAATAGTAGTACCCCTACCAGCGGGCGGCGCAGCCTCCAGCCTCCACTCACCAGCTGGCGCGGTCATGCCTCCGCCGACTCAGAGTTAGGCCAACGCCCAAAAGCTGAATGCACTACGCAGGGAAGGCAACTGTGCTCGTCTAAAGTATTAAACACTAAGTGTATCTCAATATAATTGATACTCGGATTTCTCTGAAAATAGTTTCTTATAATGGGCGAGAACGAACGCCGCAATCGAAGTGTTCCTGACGGCGGCAAAGATTACGTGGCACGCTCTTGGGGTTCCAGTTTCGCTGGCATGGCCGGCGACTAGGGCCGTTTTTAACGGATGATAATCAGTTTGGATTTTGTAACTGGGTGATTAGTTACGGGCAGTTTTCGTTGTTGTTCAGGCGGTTAAAAAGGTCGTATTTATAAGGCCTTTTAATTTTGTATGCTGGCCTGAAACTGCCTTTGATTGGCGACTAGTGTAGTTAAAAGTTCTGACTCGAATCATTTTGCTGACATTTCGTAGTTGCCGGTCTGACATTAGTTGTGTCAGTAAGGCTGGGATTTTTTTAGGGGCGTTGCCATGTAGCGTGTTGTGTCGTCTTTTTAGGGACCTTGCGAGGAAGGGGAAGGTCTTTTTTCTTGAAAAAATAATTAATATAAGTCTCATTAATATAAATGATACAAGTTGTCTACCTAATACGTTATAGTAGCTACTGTCGTCATTATTCGATCGGCGTCTGAATAGTTCGGAGAACTATTCGGTGTTCGATTCGGGAAGGGCCCTTCAGCTCCGAACATATTCGGTATCGGTATCGGGAGGCTCCAAACATATTCGGCATAGGGTTCGGGGCACCCCCCTGGTCCGAGTATCCGATTCGGCAAGCCAAAACGCTATTCGGTACAACCCTACCATCCATCCATCCATCCACCGAATTTGTCCCGAATTTGCAAGCATAAGGGTGAGGTTCTTCCGAAAATTGGCTCCGCCGTAGAGTTTCAACGGGCAAGTTGCAAACACGCACGTTACTTGATTTTACATTATCAGGCGGAGCCAATTTTCGGAAGAACCGTTAGGTTCGCCAGAATTGGCGAAGCTTATAAGGCCGTACACGTGAGAAAACATAGGATTAGGGGATGAAAATCCCTGTGAAAATCCGTCAATCCATCCATCCACCGAATTTGTCCCGAATTTGCAAGCATAAGGGTGAGGGTCTTCCGAAAATTGGCTCCGCCGTAGAGTTTCAACGGGCAAGTTGCAAACACGCACGTTACTTGATTATCCAATGATAGACCAGAGAGCTCACGCGCACGTTTTGAGTGTCTGGTTTGGTAACCTGTTGCAGTCTCCAGGAGCCGGCGTCCGAGATTCTGAATCTGAGGCCTGACTGAACGCAAACGCTAAACACCATGAACGGCAGCGCACCAAATGGGATGACTTTGCGTTCGCGGGGGAAAAACGAATGCATCCCTTTCCGACGGTCCCACGCGGGATCCGCGGACGCACCGGCCGCGGGATAGCAATAATAATTAATGAAAACCCACACTACATCTCAATGCATATATATAACCCAGTTTGGAATGAATGTGTATATCAGCTTTCTAGATCGGTTCAACAACTCCACATGGCCCTGACAGGCCATTGACGGCTCGGGCCAGCTGGGTAGCGGAAGTAACTGCAAGGAGTCATGCATCTCTACCTGATTCCCCATGACGTGGTACGTATTGCATCCGTTTTGCCGAGCCTGCTACCGGCCGCCGAACGTCGCTGTCGCAAAGCAGTCATCTCACTAGCATGCACATTGTGGCAATATCAAGATGGATAGGTAGGGCGCTGCAGGATCACTCATGAACTGAGCAGTAGTACCACGGACGTGCGCATTGCGAGCCGGCTGCATGCGCATGATATGGCCGCGCACCCACCCACCCACCCACCCACCCACCCACCCACCCACCCACCCACCCACCCACCCACCCACCCACCCACCCACCCACCCACCCACCCACCCACCCACCCACCCACCCACCCACCCACCCACCCACCCACCCACCCACCCACCCACCCACCCCGGGCGCCAGTCACGCCACCTGTAACGTGCAATCGGATGCCATTGATTATTCTTCCAATGCCATTCTCAGCCCGATTGCCGTCTATTGGTCAGAGCTTAAAAATATATACGTGACCACAATTGAAATATATACGTACTAAGACGCGGAATACTGAAACTGACTTATCACCGTGCTCGGTCTCCTGATTGTACGTTCACGCACGTTGCCTGCGCAAGGGCGTATCGAGCGCTTCCGGGCGCATTACCTGGATTACTACCGGCTCTGCGCGGACGTGGACAACCTGTCCGTGAAGGATGCCAAAGGCGCCGCCGGGCAGCAGTTTGCGGAGGCGTTGAAGGCGGATTTCGCAAGAGTAAGCTTCTGTGCTGGCAGCGAGCTTGCTTGCTTGTACTGGGACTTGTCACCCACGTATGCGCCTCCTGACGTGGAAATGTGCTAGGACCTGCGAGGCTTTTGTGAGATGCCACCGTTGTGTGCGATCTTTGGAGGATGGATGGTCCATTCCATCATCTTGTCCATGCATGTGCCCTCGATGAGTGATGTTCTCTCACATGAGCAGCCTAGAATCTGACCCCTCACTAATGTGGGCCACCGGCCTGAGTGGGGCCTTGTTCCATGTGCAAGTGGTAGAACATGTGTGGTTGTGCTTGTGCGTGCGGCCTGCTCCTCTGCATAGACACCTCGCACATTGCTACACGTGGGCCGGATGGATTGTAGGATGCTATAGGTGACCCCTAGGCCATAGTGGGACTAACCCGAACAGGCCACGGTGACCGAGCAGGCTATAAAGTGACCAAATAGACCAGGGGCACTAAAG